>JANRGW010008342.1:0-26861 GCA_024733675.1 Psilopsiagon aymara
TTTAGATTGGATATGAGGAAGAAATTCTTTACTGTAAGGGTGGTGAGGCACTGGAATGGGTTGCCCAGGGAAGCTGTTAATGCTCCATCCCTGGCGGTGTTCAAGGCCAGGTTGGGCATAGCCTTGGGTGGCATGGTTTAATGAGAGGTGCCCCTGCCCATGGCAGGGGAGTTGGAACTACATGATCTTAAGGTTCTTTCCATCCCTAACTGTTCTATGATTCTGTAACACTTCCATATTCTTATCTGGAAGGCTATTGAGCGTGATGTATAACTAGGGAGCCATACAAAAGAAAGACCTGACTCTACTAGGACCATGCCAAATCACTCACACAATAAAGGCAAGATGGGATTTTCTTGCACTTTTCTGCCAGATTAGAACTCAGAGAGGCAATGTAGCACAGTAGATTGTCTGCCAGGCTCCCCAGCCCAGATCCTCACATGCCCCCCAGCTTGCCTTATGCAGGAGAGGAAAAGGGAGCCTAGCTTCACCAGTATTATATCAGCAAGATATTCTCCCTACACAAAAACATATGTATCTCCTCTGTGCTGCATGTCTAAAGTCACGTAGTGGGGCAGGATTTCCTGCTCAGAGAAATTAAGGATATTTCACTCCATCAATCCAGGAAACATTTAACCAACCCCTGGATTTTCACAGCTCTGTAGTGAGATAGATAGGCTCATTAAACAAAGGGATTAGCAGGGCCAGTTTCAAAACTGGATTGGACTTCTCCAAACATTGTTCTGCTTCAAGACTAAGGGGACATCTGAGCTGACAGGCTTCAATCCTTGCTATTGCAGAGATGGTGAAAGACTGATTGATAGAAGAGCTCTACAGAAGGGAGAAAGGATTTGAAAGGAATAACTAGGTTCCTGATTCCAAAGGATTGTCCATATTTACACTTGCCTTTCCATCATTTATAATTTTAATATTGTGCCAGCGGCGATCCGCAACATTAACTTTCGGTGACAGCTGCAGGAAAAGCTCATCAGAGCTGTGGCTCACAGTCAGCGACGGGACACCACCAGACAGCTCTGCAAAGGAAAGACTCTTATTGGGTATGCACTAACCATGTTCCCACTCCAACTCTGTTGAAACAACTGTTGCTGTTAGATTTTATTTGGAGGAGTTCTTTATGTAGCTTAAAAAGTCCAACTTCCAGCACAGTGACACAGTGATACAAATTGGGCATACTGGCAAATTATGCTGCATTCTCCTTATTCTCCATAAGTAAATTACTGAACTTTACTTAAAAAAACCCCTATCAAGTGTAAGTAGAGTCTCACCTTCACACAAGCACAAAGAACAAATACTCTCTAAGGTGCTAACCTAAGGCGAGGAAATCTTCCTGTTCTCCAGGCTGCCCTTGTGCCACGGGTCCATGGTACAACAGAAGGCCATCAGCGACTTCAGTGATAAATTCTAAGGAGATGCGGCTCTCAAAGCAAGGCTTAAGAGGAGGGAACCAGGCATACCCATGGCCTCTGAAGCTGTGTTTTGTCTGCTGGCAGTCTGGTCCATGGAAATTTACAGAACATTTGCATCTAGTAAGAAAAATAAAAGCAAAAATCCTCCATCCAAGCAGAAGTCACAAAAGGCTCTTCCCACAGTAGGAGACTCCACTTTAAACATAGGATCCCATGTTGCGTAGACCACAGCATGGGTTAAGCACTAGGAAAACTCCCATCAAAAAATGTTCCCTATTGACCTGGTTTACAAACACAATTTATCTTTAGTTCTAGATGATAATACATCTGTGCAAGTATGTTCTGTGAACAAATGTCAGAGCCATCACAAAACACATGAAAACCTCTAATCTCTTCATGAAAGAATAAGAAAGAAACCCATTTTTAACTAGGCTTAGTTATTAGCTTGTTTAAAGACTTCATAAAGTTTACAGGGAAATCAGAGGAATCATAGAACACCAGGTTGGAACGGACTTCAAGGATTATCTTGTCCAACCTTTCTTGGCAAAAGCACAGTCTAGACAAGATGGCCCAGCACCTTGCCCAACGGAATCTTTAAAGTGTCCAATATTGAGGAATCCATCACCTCCCTGGGGAGATTATTCTAATGGCTGACTGTTCTCATTGTGAAAAATTGTCCAACTGGAATCTCCCCAGGAAATCTGTGGGAAGAGTTGGGACGGTCATAGATCTTGACATCTCCACTCTGATTGCAAGCTGCTTGTGGTTTATTTCCTTTACACTATCAAAAATAAGTGCTTGGGGTTCTTTCCTTAATATGCTGGGGATTCTGTGGAAAAGAGTAATCACAGCATGACAATAATAAAACCTGTCAGGGAGAAACCAAAGGAGCAACAGAAATGGGCAGGAGAGCAGTGAGTTTCTGCTTCCCTGAGTTTTTCCAGAGGCTAACAAATCTAGGCATCTACCTGAAAATAGAGGTTTGTTTGCAAGACCGTGCATGAAGTATAACAAAACTCAGATCTGCCACAGTGAGAAGATATGCAGTGATGCCTCCTCAAGCTTCCAGTCATCCTCCTTGCAGGCTGAACTGGAAGCATATTGTTTGCACACCAGACAGAGCTTTACCAACCTGTAGCCCAAATGAGTATCCACACAAGTGCCACCATTGAGACAAGGGTTTCTTTGGTATGAGGAGCAGGAGAGATGGGGGCTCTCCCGAGCTGCACAGCCACATAGGGCATGACTCAGGACTGTCACAGACACCAGTGAAATGCCTCCAGCTGTGGTTATTGTTGGCACATGACTCCATTCATGCTTGCTGATGCATCCGCTGCTATGAGTGCAGTTCGCAGTCACACATTCATCAATGCTAATCTGGGTGATATTTATATCCAGGATCTTTTCCAGCTGTGGAGAACAATCAGTTGCATTCATGTGATTTTTCCGCAGAAAGGAAACTCACAGATGACAGCAATGAAAACACCAAGCCTTATTTATTTTCAAAACTCATTGCTGTGCTGTCCTTCCAACATCTACCTCACCCTATCCAGACAAAGGCAGTTCACCCTGGTATCTGTTAGGGACAAAGTGTTGGTACAAGTCAATTGTAGCTCGAGCAAGCACTTAGAGGACAAAAATATCATATTCTTCCAAATCTGATAGATATTAACCACTAGTGGTTCTGATGGATTATTTACATAGCATCTGAACTGTATTTTTAGTTTAGATTTACTGGGAATGGTAGACAGGCATTGGCCAATGAAGAAATACCTTTTCTGGCAAGAGTGAGTTGATAATGCAGCACTGCTCCTAAATATAACTCGTGTTTCAGCCTCTGTTTACCAACAGACACATTTCCAACAAAGTGAGTCATTTAACTCTTATTGATACGTTTTTTTGCAAGAGGGACAGGAACTTCACTAAATTGTCAATGCACATTTCCACCCTGGTTTTCCACTGGAGAAACCACTCAGGAGAGTGGTTGGTTTACTTCATTGCTCTCTTCACTCAGAAAGTTGGGACTTTTGACTGGTTTGTGAGTTTCAGCTGCAGAACATTCCTGTGTAAAGGACTAAAAACTGAAACATTAAAACACCATGTAGAAAGGCAACAGCCAAATATATACTTCATACAGAGTTTTACAGTCTTTTCAATATGAAAAATATGTTCACATTCCTAAAAGCTCATTATGTTTGGGTGACTTAATTTGTATTTATAGGCTGGCTTTTGAAACATTCACATTTGAAGCTTCTAATATAAGTGCTAAAGGACTGTTTGGCTTTACCGATTAAAACTCCCCATTTTTCTCAGACACTACCCCCTCAGTCATTCTAACTATGCACTAAGCAATGGTTATTATCCAAATAGACACAATGAGAAGGTGCTGTGGTTTCATATGTCGTATCAATACTTACCCGTGCTCTGGAGGCTGCTACATTGCCATTAAGCTTTTCTGCTTTGTAATAAGGTGGACCATAAACTGCAAACCAAATATCAGTCCCTGGGGTTTCATTTGGGCTATTTAATACACTGAAAATGTGAACGTTTTCCAGTTGGACTGATATAATTTCTGCAAGGAACTTCTTCATCTGGTAGTATTTACTCTGTTTTTCAGAGGATTGGGATATGAACTCCTCTGGAGTGATATCTGTAATAGAAGTTAAAAGCCTGACAAACATATATTTTGCAACTGTCATAGCAGTAAAAGAGAGGAGCACCACAGAGTAAAGACTTAGGTTGCAGAAAACAGACTTAACTACAAATTCAGGAGTATTTTCATTTTTAGACTGAAATTTTCCGTGCTGGTTTCTGTTCAGGGTTTGAAGCTTTTTTTGTTTGGGGTTTGTTCTGGGTTTGTTCTGAAGCTTTTTGACTCTTATTAATTTCCTTTCTTTTATTATTCTTTTAAATCAAAACAGTATTTAAGAAGGATTTAATTTTCCTCAGAGGTTGAAACAATTTGGTAAATTTCATGCAGACATTTGTACAAATATTTTTTTCTGATATACAAATTGCTGTTTTGTTAAAAGTTGGTGTAGAAATCTTTCATCTCTGTCTTGCTTGTCTCTCTGACAAGCATTTCCTGCTGTCTTTTTTCTCCATAGATGTTTCCTCACATGTAATTTCAGAGGACCATGCAAACAAAGATGCATTTTCAAACCTTTGCTTAGAAAATGCTCATCCCATGTCTAAGAGCATTAGAATTCTAAGTAACATAGCAGCAACATTACAGAGGTAGATTTCAGTATTGTGATCCTAACTTGTTTCATATTGCTTACCTTTTATTCTTATAGAACCAGCATTATGGAGGGCATCATCCTTGATTTCCTTCACTACAACTTTTACAGTTGAGACAACATCTGGCCAGACTCCATCGATGACTCTGACTCTTATGTTGTATGTTCCTGGTGGAGTTCCTTCTTTAATAGTCAGCAAACCTGAGTTATCATTGAGGATAAAGTACCTGTAATAAGAGTTAAGCCATGGAACAAGCTGAAAGAAGTTCAAAAGCCAAGTAGTAATTATCATTACTGATGTTTTTTTTGATCCACTTCATTTTGGTAAAGCTATCAGAGAAAGCAGAGGTGTTCCCTCATGAAGGGACAGAGCAAATCAGAACTTTTCACATTGCGTTCTGTTGGCTCCTAATGACCCTTCACCAGTATATCCAGAAAGTTCTTCCTGATTCTATGCCATATTAACTGTGTGGAGAGACTCAGGCTTCTACAGCCATAACTTTGCAAGCAGTGCAAACTCATAGTTTAGATACACCCAGAGAGAGTGACACCTCTGTCAAAACCTTAGAATGGCACGTGTACATCTCAACCCTGGTCATAATCCAGACATTTTGGGGTGAATACAGGCAATACAAATAAGGACTTAAAACCACTAGTGCCATGAAAACACCAGCTCTTTGGGAGCTTGGATGAAGGAGAATGGAAGTTAGCGGGTATTTTTTCTGTAGTGGCTCTCTGATACTGATTATTGGTATGACTGTGAACAGGGATTTATAGTGGTGTTCTAGGCCATCAGGAAATGGCAAGTGGATGAGTTTGGCATGCAGCATTATTTACTGCAGTCTCATACTCAGACGGACTTTGGTAGAGCTACACACAGGCTTCAAACCAACAAAATGCTTTTGCACACTTGTTTTCAAAGAAAGGTGCTTTAAATACTTCTTATGGTTTTGTGTATGGACAAGTTTTCCATACATTTCACCCACTCCCATTTTTCTCTCCAAATACCTTGATGTTTTTCCTTCAAATTGGTAGATTTTGTGATCCCAATCATCATCATCAGGGGCACTGACCTGGCCCAGTACAGTCGTGGGAAGGATACCTAAAACAATGCAGCATGTAAGTGGAACAATGAGACTTCTCATGAGTACACAAACAGGTTGGCCATTCAAGTCTTACTGGTTTGTCTGAAGTCTAAAACCTCTACAAAAACCAGTTGTGATAGTTCCCGAGAGAAGATGTGCATCAGTTTGCAAATACCATATGGTGTGTATACACTTATTGTGTATTTCCTGTATGGCTACATAGAGTTAATCCAACTGGTGTCTGCATTGAAAAGCAGTGGAAAGGAAAAAGGAAAAGCCACCTTAGAGGAAAGATGTAAGAGGTATTCAGAATTACTAATTTTCACTATTTTGACTGCAGCATTTTACAGAGTGGTTTAGAGAGGAATTGGGATTTGGCAGGACAAACAACCAAAATATCGACTGGGTTCTAAAGGGCAAAAAACAATAGCAATTTGGAGGGAATGACAGCAAACTAGAGAGGATGTCCAAACTACAGTAACTAGGCTTATTTTTAGTAGATGGTGAGACTTTGGGATGAGATGAAAAGCAGCATGCATTCTGCAAGTTTTGCATTCTCTCAGCAAGGCTTGCAAATTAGTATTTTTCTGTTTTACAGAAGCTGTTTCTGAAGGAAAAGCCCACAGGTATCTGAATTGACAGATCTACTGAGTAAAGAATCAAGGATCACAAAGATGAGAAAAAAATATAGGACTTCACCTTGTGAAAAGGAACAGCATAAACCCTGACAACTGAGGGACTTTGTGCAAAAAGGAGAGAAAACTGTACCTCTCTGGCAACTGCGGCAATATTCTTTGGATATTTTGTAGGAAACAGTTCAGGATGCCCTTGACTCCCGCATTATTTAAATGTAACATAGTCTCTCCTTAAGATTTTAAATAGCGAAATATCTTAAGACTTGAATAGTCCCTCCCAGAAATTGACAGTACAGATGAGTTTAATCTTTAAGGAGGTAACTAGTTTAAGCTTAAAGAAAAGACCCGGTACTCAGACTACAAACAGAGTTTCTCAGCAAATAGCAACCAGACTTGGTTTCGACTTTACCATAAGCTGAGCTTGAGAGTGAGTGCACAACAGGCAGAACAACATTTCAGTACAAATAAATGTCAACAGCATCTACACAGAAATAGTTTATAGTGTGCCCACAATAGACAATCCATTTCATGTGCTGTTGAACCACAAGATATGCAGCACAGTAGAAGAAGAAGGAATGACCTGAGCCTACACGGCTGCAAGCATCCCAAAATCTTTTGGCTGGTGTGGTTTATCTTCATGTTGTGCTTATTTTGTGGGGACACTGGACCACAAGAGACCTCCTAGCTAATTGCCAAAGCAAGAAGAAAAAGATGACATAGCCTTGGGTGGCACGGTTTAGTGGGAGGTGCCCCTCCCACTAAAGGGGGGTTGGAACTCAATGATGTTAAGGTTGTTTCCAACCCTAACTATTCTATGATTCTATGATTCGATGTCTTCTCTCGCACTTGGGAACATTCACAGAAAATTCCCCCATAACAGCATTTGTCAGCAAAAGGCTTCTATGAATGTCTCAGGCAGTTTACACAAGTTCAGCTTACGTGTATTCACTAAAACTGACTTGAAGTCTGAAGGAGGAAAAAGGTTTAAGGAGGAGGAAGAAGGTTCTCAGCAGACTCATCACTTTTCAGCAACATTATGAATTTTGTTCTTTTCACCCTGCAATGTTAATGCATCTGAAACTGCATCTGAAAACCAGAGACCATTACTCATTTGATAAACGTGCATAGAACAGCAGCCAGCTACGCACTTCCATCAAGGTTGACTCAGTTTCTTCCACAAACCAAATGGTCCATGGTCCTATGCCCCCCCCCCCCCCCCCCCCCCGGCTCTCATGTGTGGCTTAAGGAAACTTCAATAGCATCTCTAAGATCTTAGCTTATGTAGAGTAGGACAGAGTCCTGTGCATCTCATAGATGCTCCTTTGGTCTGTCACACTTGGAAGCAAGTATCAGGAAGTAATTTACCATCACAGCTGTAAATGAGACATTCCATGTAGCCAGCAGAATGTGGGTGGTCGTTTTGGTCCCCGATATTCACGGTCAGTGTGTTGGTGGAGCTCATTGGTGGGATTCCACTGTCTGTGATCAGGATGGGCAGGTAGAATACCTTGTGCACTTCCCTGTCAAAGGTACGCAGCGCAGTGAGCAAGGCACTTCCATTGTGGAAGTCCTGCAAGTTGAAGTTAGTCAGACTGTCGAAATTGCTGAGGAGGTGAAAGGAGAAAGGTGCTCCGTTAGCAGCAGTGTCTCGGTCTGTAGCATACAGCAATGTAGAGGTCTCGTTCATTTGGACAGCCTGTGGAGCAGGTGTGTTTTCCCAGACCACTGGATTATAATGAGCCTCAAACTCTGGCCCATTGTCATTTACATCCTGCAGAGTCACTAAAACAGTGGCACTGCCAGTCAGAAGGGGTTGCCCCATATCAGTGGCAATGACAATGAGTTGGTACTGTGTCACCATCTCATGATCCAGCAGTCTTGCAACCATCACCCACCCATCGCTAGCCACAGAGAACTGGCCGCCTGGATCAGACTTGTTTAGTAGGTGAAAAGAAAACCTTCCGTTCAGGCCAGAATCCAAGTCAACAGCAGAAACCTGAACAACTTTGGTGCCAACTGGTGTATCTTCTCCCAGGGCAGCTACTTCGTAGAACTGGGGGTAGAAGACAGGAGCATGGTCATTGGAGTCTTCCACATAGATCACACAGTGAGCAATATTGAAGAAATCCATGTCCTCTGCTTTCACAGTCAAATTGAACACCCTCTCATGGGGCTTCTCAAAGTCAATCTGCTTTCGTAGCCTGATAAACCCACAGTTGTTGACTTCATCTGTTTCTATGGAGAACTTGTGATCATTGTCCCCATCAAGGATGCTGAATGTCACCATGGCATTTTCTCCTTCATCTCTATCCACAGCAGACACCACTGCCACCTCAGTGTTAATGCTTGCATTCTCAGAGACAAATGCTGTGTAGATCCTTTGCAGGAAGACTGGAGCATGATCATTTACATCGGTCACCAAAATAGTGGCGGTGCCTGTCCCAGTAAGCCCTCCTCCATCTCTGGCCTCAACCACTAATAGGTACTTGTCTTCCTTCTCCCGATCTAGTGTGCCAAGCACTGTGTAGATGGTACCACTAACTGAGTCAATTGAGAACAAGTTCAGATTAATTTCATTTTGGACGTTCTGAATGATGCTGTATGTTAGCACAGCATTCATAGCAGCCTTTGGGTCATCAAGGTCCACTGCTGTCATTTCTGTGACAGGAGTGTCTGCTGGAGAATCTTCAGGGATGTGGCCCATGAAACAGCCATCCATCACACAGAGGAAAAGGGGTGCATTGTCATTCACATCCCTCACTTCTATGATCACATCTGCAAAGCCAGTCAGTCCCTCTCCGCTCTCATCCGTTGCAAGGACAAGAAAGCGCCATGTTGATCGCTTCTCACGGTCTAACCTTTTATTCGCACTGATCTCACCTGTGTTCTCATCAATGCTGAATTCGGTGTTGGCTCCCTGTCCATGCAGGGAATAGTTAATGGCATTTTGATCAGCCACTTGGTCGGGGTCTGTTGCAGAAACCTGGAATAAGCCACAGCAGGTAAGTGTTTTTCAAAAGAAAAGGGGAAGTTACTGTTCTTTTATTGATGGTAGTTGGTATTGTGCAGGCTAAATAAAAAGCATGTATTTGAACAGCAAACTTCTATTGGTTTGAGTCATTCAGATCAAGTATCTTTCAAAAAACATCATGCATAGCCTGGAGAAACAAAAAGAATGACATTTAGACAGACTACTATATTCTACTTCCCAGTGTATTTTGGAAAGACGAGATAGCTTCAAGAAGAACCAAGTGGAAGTAGTAACTGACCTGCTGTGCAAATGTTTCTTGTGAAACTCTGGTGCTGGAATACAAAGGCAAATAGCACCTGTTCCCTCTGAGTGAACAGAAAGCTGCAAAACCAATGTGGCCTTACAGTCAAGCTTATTATCAGCACAGGAGGGAGAGCTCCCAGCTCCTGATTTGCATCCATGGAGACTGCTAGATGGGACAACAAAGCAGTCCTCAGGCCAGAGACTGCTCTAACACCAAAATAATGAAGATGATCAGGTTTGAGTCAAAGAACAATCCCTGGTAATGTTTATTTGGTAGTATAAATGTAGCCAAAAAGTCTGTGACTTAAATGCATGAGGTACATGTGATAACCATACTATGTACATATAGTTACTCAGAATATGCTGACTCTGCTTTGCAGAGGAAAGCTATCACATTTTTCAAGATTTAGAATCATAAAATCATTTAGGTTGGAAAAGACCTTTAAGATCATTCGGTCCAACCATTATTTTTGCTGGACAAGGAAGTAGGTCCACCATGTAAATTCAACCAGGCTTTCTTTATTCTCTTCTTTACATAATGTTGCTAGCTAAATCCTAATACCAGGGCTCAGTGACCCTAAATATACTATCTTTTTGGATTTGTATGAATGGATGGGATTGA
This sequence comes from Psilopsiagon aymara, assembly GCA_024733675.1. Classification (NCBI taxonomy): domain Eukaryota; kingdom Metazoa; phylum Chordata; class Aves; order Psittaciformes; family Psittacidae; genus Psilopsiagon; species Psilopsiagon aymara. The sequence goes on from JANRGW010008342.1 coordinate 10,283, forward strand.
GCTGAGCAAAAAGTCAGGTTTTGCCTTGCTTTGTGCATATTGCTTTACCTTTAGAACAAATACAGGCAGATCTGTGAGCTCCTCCAAGACACTGCCCTGGTATTCAGTCTGAGTGAAGACTGGTGCTTCATCATTCTTATTGACAACATTGATGATGATAAGAGTGTGGTTTTCCCATTTTCCATCAGAAGCTACAAGCTGGAGCTCATAATGTTGTTCTTGTTCATAATCCAGAGGCTGAGCAATGAAGACAGTTCCAACCTCAGGTTCCACATCAAAAACTCCTTTGACATTTCCTGACATGATCTGATACCTTAGTTTAGCATTTTCACCTACAATAGAAAGCAAATGATCACTGCCTGTTCACTCTCTGAATACTCAGTCCATCTATACATAGTGGACATGTATCCAAGAGAAACCGTACCTGCCCAGACTGTTACAGTGTGTGTGGGAGATAAAATACAGACACAGCCACAAACAGAATGGTCCATGTATGCAATTTGAAGGGCTTGTGAATGCTAGATTGGGTGTTAGGTCTGCATTTATATTTAGAAATATAATTTGCAGTCACATAATCCTTTTTATTGACAATGAAAGGAATTGAGTGTCTCTATTTTATTGTGCGTTCATTTGCCAATAATAAAATAACATGCTATTAAAATACTAGAAGCTGGTTTTGCTCAGTATTTCCTAAGCCTCTCATTTCAAATGCCAATATTCCTTAACTTTCCCCCTCTCTTTTTTTTTTTTTTTTTTTTTTTTTTTTTGAACCACTGGATGGCGCTAAAATATAACAGAAGTCTTATTTTGAGCAAGAATTCATCTTGGAAGAACGTTTCACCTGTACAACAGCAGTTGCTGGATTGCTGCAAAATCTGTAGGAACAAAACCCCATGTTTACGTGTTTGAAAAAAGAAAAAAAACAACCATGATGTTGCATTTCAAGATACAAAGTAATTTCCCAAATGAAATAGGTGAACTGCTAAGAGTAGAAAGAATGTTCAGCGTTTTAAGTTGTGAGTCAGCTGTGGATGAGAAGACTAGAGCAACATGGATGGCAAGAAAGTGAAAAGGCTGTGCCCAGCATTAGTGCTTGGAAGAACTTGGCTGCAGCATGAGTTTGAGCATCACTTGCTAGTTGCTTTTCCCAATTCTCTCAAGTGCAGCAGCCAGTTTTAAATGTCCTCTTTACTTCTCCAACATAGACACCAAGAGGCACAGGCCACTGAAAGAAATGGTCGACTCCTACCTGCTCCCAGCAACATGTTCCTCTGGTGCTCATTTGGGCTCTGTCACCACTGCTTCAGCTTGCCTTCTTTTTTTCAATGGGTTTGTTTTTCTCCATCAGGTTGAGCTGGACCAGCTCATGAAAGGAGCAAAAAAAGGCATAGGAGAAGCAAAGACAGGAAATGACTGGTGGTGCATGCTCTTGGACTGGCTCAGCCCATCTGGTCTCACCACACTGCAGGGGCAGTTTCACACCATCAGAGCTGATGTAAGTGTGAGCTCAAAAAGAAGGTCTGGCTTTCTTTTTAGTTGTTTTTTTTCATGCCTTATTTGTCCCTTCTCCCTACCTTAATTTCTGGCCATGTCATTTTCCTCTGTTGTCAGATTCTTTCACAAGCATATTCAACCCACTCACTTACAAAAAAGCACACAGGTTTGGGTTTCTTGCAATAACAATATGTAAAACTGACTGCCAGGGAGATCTGGAAAACTCAGGAGTCAGCACAAAGCAAGAACATGCTCAGGAGTCAGTTACAGCAGGATTGTGGCTCCAGGTGATTTCTTTCTGCCTCAGAGAGATTGTAGGTTAGCTTAATTTATTTGCATGACATGGTTTAGTGTGAGATGTCCCTGCCCATGGCAGGGGGTTTGGAACTTGATGATCTTAAGGTTTTTTCCAGCCCTAACTATTCTATGATTCTATGATTCTAACTTTGCCCTGTGAACCTGAGCACCAAATAAAAGGAAATCTCTCATGTGCCCAGAATGTCTTGCCTCAATGCTTGAAATGCTTAATCATCTCCTGGATGCAGAGATTTGTTTGCCCGTGAAGGATGTAGCCCTAATCACAACACACAGTAGTACTAGGAGGACTTGGAAAGAGGTGCAGGATCCACTCACCCTCATCTTCATCATCTGCTGTTGCTGTCACGACAGGACTTCTAACATCCCTGTCCTCATCTATGCTGACCTCATACACTGATCGAGGAAAAGCTGGAGCATTGTCATTCACATCACTGACAAAAATCCTTACGTAGGCTGTGTCTGCAAAGGAAATGCAAGAGGAATTTGCAGACTGGAAATGGCAGAGGTGGAGTACCTTGCTGTATTCCAGGCAGCTCACATACTCCCTAAGTCTAGAAGAGTTAAGGAGCCCAATCTCTGGTATCTTTTACCCAATGTATACTTCCTTACTATTTTTACCTGTGTTGGGCTGTCCATGGACACCAGGTCTGGCAGATTCTGAAGAGTCCTGAGACTGAACTTCAATCAAGTAAGAGGCTCTTTTCTCTCTGTCAAAAGATGCATGGGTGGAAATAATTCCTGTCTCAGGCTCAATGTTGAAGAACTGGTAATCCTCACTAGCATCTTTCAGTATTAAGTAGTGAACCTAAAAAGGAAATAGTTTAGAGTGGCTACTTTTTCCACTTACATTTGTATACCCAGGTGCTGTGACTTTCCCCAGTGGCCTTCTGGGTCTGTCTGCAAAGTAGCCACACTCTGAGGAAAGACCATTTCTGGACATACTTTTTCTAAGTCTTTTGCCCATTTTGATATAAACCAGAATTCTCAAGTGGAATAATGTCTGTATTAGTGATATCAAAGCCCATCAACCCCAGTATCTAATCTCCAGCAGCGGCCAGTAAGAGCAGTTAAGAAAGATCATGAATAACCAAAGGACATAGACTGTATGGAATAACATCTTCCCTGATGTCTATTCAGCTTCTAGCAACCCACTGTGCTTTTGATCTCAGAAAAACCCCAGGGCTAACAGAGTTTGGGTCCTGTTCAATAGGACTGACCAAATGAAAACCTCCACTGGTGAAAGCTGATAAAAGCTATCCACATTTATCCTTTTAATGAAGGTATGGCTTCCTCTTCTGAAAAAAACCCCACTTTTCCACCCCTACCCTGAAGTCGTGCCCAGAGCACCACCAGGCACTTCTACCACACAGGTTGCTCTTCAGAAGTTGCAAAATAACAGTTACAGACGGGAGATCTCTACTAGCCAGAGCTCCTCCACAAAGAAGTTAGTAGGATTTTTGGAAAAGGCTCAGGAAAATGCACAGAAAATGAGCAGTTTCCTTCATAACACAGCTTTTTCCTGGTGTTGGGCCATTACGACAATGGCAGTCGAATGTTGGTTTTACCAACCATTTGACCAGTGATGGTGAAAGGAAATGTTATTTAATTGACCATATTTGAGTGGCTGTGTTTAACTGACTATAATCACTGTCACTTAAATGCTGAAGTGGCACGAATTTGGAAACATGTCCTGCAACCACCTCCTGACATGTCTTGTCATGGGAACAACCCTGAGGATCCATCATGCATCAATTCTTTGTCATGGTTACTGATTAGGATAAGCTGCTATGATGCAGGATCGCAAGATTGTGAACAGCATCTTCTCTGTCTGCGTTCCATATTATATACATTGGGCATATGCTAGACAACTGCTTGACAAGTTCTGTAAGAACTGTTTGTGGCTTATTACCCGGTCATCTGTTGTCTGCGTACTCTCACTAATACTAAAACTTGTTGTGAGGAAAAGAATTGGATGTAAGGTCAAACCTCTCCATGTAGGCCAGAATCCAAGTCCATAGCTAACACCTGAACCACAGATGTGCCAACATCAGCTCCTTCTGGCACAGACACCTCGTAGTTAGAAGACACGAAGAATGGAACATTATCATTGACATCTGCAAAAGGAGGTGGTAGGGAACCATAGTAAGAAAATGTTTGAAGACTACTTCCTTTTTCCCCACAGTTGTAAATTTGCTTGGAGAAAGAACTCACATGGTTCATAGCAAGAGGCAATTCTGCTTTGGGTTTTCCCATTTTCATGGCAGCTGTCAGGAGGCATTTTACAGACATGCTTTGTAGGGCCAGTTTCTGACACATTTTTTCCCTAAAATTGCTGTGTAGGACAGGTGAGGACAAGGTTCAGGCAGGAGAACTATGGCAGCACTGATAGGATCCATTTAAATTGCCCTGGGATCACATCCTTGTGCTCAACCCATGACTACTCAGTCCAGGTTCCTCTGTGTGAGAGGACTACACTCAGAAATGCTGCAGTCCCCTACATCTTTTTGCACTTTTCACAGTTTAGTAGCCACGTTTTAAGAAAGTCATTCTCCTGTGTCATGGCACAATGCCAAAACACAGGAGCTGTGATGACAGTTCCTCAGATCCATCTGTCTCAATGAAGAGCAGACAAAATTCTTAATACCTCATTCTACAAACCCATAAGCACATATTTAGTTTTACTACTGCCACACGACTCCATTGATTCTGACACACAACCATTTGCATGACCAGTGTCTTAAGTATATATTTTTTTAATTGTGGGTGAGGCTCCTGTAAATCCCAACTTTCTTTCTCTCACATGCATTGTCATCTGTGAAAACTTCTTTTGACCAGGCTGGTTTTTCATATTTTATAGAAGAGAATATGTCTTGTTAAAGTTAAGTTTCTGCAAATTCACTGAGCAAGGTAAGGAAAACAAGATGCTATAAAAGACTCCCTTTCCTGTGCGCTTGTGCATAAATAAAGGACAATTCCGTGCATGAAACTTCCTGGTGGTTATTTCTCTCTTAAAGATTAAAGAAAGCAAAATGAGTTTCTGCCAAATTCTGCTATCAGTAACTGCTCCACGGGAAAAATCTTTTGGGGCAAGGCCCATAGTCCGTGATGAGGCTCAGAACCTGTCTTGGAGAACTCTTGCTCTACAAACCTGTAGGGGTTTTGCATCAGTGGACTGTGGAATAGAGGACAATGCTGTGATGAAGTGAAGTAGGGAAGTTGGATCCCCACTCAAGTTACCACTTATGTCTCTCATTTCAATGGTAGTGAGACAAATGTTTTTGCGGGAGACTTCAATTATTCATATTTTCATCTAAATGTCTACATACAAAAGTAACTCCTCTAATGCTTCAAAAAGCAGGGATTAAAATCAGGTTTATCGTTTTACACTGCAGGAGCAGAGCATTACAAAAGATCCTGCTATAAGGAGGGTTGGATCAATTTTTTGAAAACTGCACCTATTGTAAGGACCCTTGCATCTTCATTTCTAGTGTTTTAATCTCAGTGTCCAATAGAAAATATTGAATATAACAAACCCCCCTAAAGAGATACCAAACACAAAGCCAACCTATCTGGGCTGTTTCTCTTTCTATAGTATATTTCCAGTAATACTAGTCTTCTTTCAATATAGCTTGGGGCCATTTACTAGATTTCTCTTTCTATCAAAAGAAAATCTTTCCAATTACATTTATAAAAGCAGGCACTAATGTTGCATAGACATTCAGACAGCCCGTGTTTGCACTGTCACATTTCCATATTTGATAGTTAGAAATTATCTGTAATAGGCCTTTTTAATGACTTTACATGACTTCCTTTTGCAGTATCGAAACATACAAAGCATTTTTAGGTGGCTTGTCATTTCATGGATGTTAATTTGTGATGCTATACTAAAAAAACAAGAATATTGTTCTGAATGAGTGTTCTAACAGCAGCGAAGCTTACCTGTTATGTTCACACACACAGTGGTAAAGGAAGCTAAAGGAGTCATTGCTACGTTTTGTGCCCGGACTGTCAGAGTGAAAAACTTAGTTGTCTCAAAGTCAAGTGGTTCAGCGACTAGAAGAGAAGCAGATCCATCAGCTCTGTTTGGCTTCAGATAGAAACGAACTGGCATGTTAGTCTCTGGAACTTGACCCTCCTCCAGATTATATGTAACTCTGGGATCACCAAGAGGGGATGTGGCTTTGATGGTCTGAAGAAGAGAAGAGCCACCACATATGTTCATGAAGCAAGGGGCTGCAAGTGTTAAATATTCAATTTGATGGCAAGAAGGTACATGCATGTGTGTTCCCCAAAAACATACAGGCCTATATGAGTTGGATGACAGAAAAAACAGAAACAGTTTAAGGAGTGGAGTTACATTTTACAATGTTTAAGTTTGATGCAGATCTTTATATCAACAGTAATTCGACCTGCCATTAAATGTGCCAAGCAAGAGCTGCATCACTGGCTAAAGGAAATCCCTCTCTCTCCTTCCAAAACAAAAGCAATCTAAAAGGAGACCATTTCTTCACTGAGTTGTATATTTTATCAGGCAAGATACACACCAAACCTAAATTGTTTGCAAGTGCTTGGACATTACATGTAGGAGGAGGAAGGTGGGAATTATCTGGCAGTTTACAGAAGAGACTATCCTTAAAGAATAAGTCTGTGCAGGTTAACAAGGAATTGTTTTGGGTTAGAAGAGCCAAAAGCAAACTACAGCCATTCCATGCTGTAGTGCTAAACTAAGAAAAGCTGTAGGAAAGATGTAGACAGTCAGCACGGTCCACTGAGGATGGAGGAGTGAGGAGCTGGCCCTTGATGGGAACACTCAAGTATTTCCCACGCAGGTACCCCCCGATGGCCGTTGGTGTAAGAAGTCTCTAGGAAACTGCTGCCAGCTGAATTGCCAACCTATTCTGCAGCAGATGCTTCTGACACTAACGGGGTACGCAGGACAGAACGTAATGCAGGAAGGTTACCGGGTGGGCATCTTTGTACTTTTGACATAGAGAGCACAACAGAGGGAGAAGCTGAAATGAAAAGAAGAAGGAGGGAAGTAATTGCACTTTTAACATACCACTATCTTGGTGTCACGAGTGGTGTTTTCAGGGATGGTTACCCAGTATCTGCTCTGTTCCCATCGGGGTGGCTGGCTGAGTGCATTAGTGACAGTTACTGTCAGTTCCACACTGCTGCTCCTGTTCCCTCCGTCTGTTGCTACAATATAGCTACTAATGCGCATTGTCTATGAAATGAAGGAGATTGGGGATATTTGCAAACCATTTTGTACAGACCAAGAGCTTACAATTAACCCTCTGCAATGGAGGTGAGGGGTTGGAGGTTGCTCTGCTCCAAGCAGAGTGACATTACCTGGGGTAGCAGGTGGTTCACATAGACCCAGCCAGTGCTGGGGTTGATCTGGAAGTATTCCACCTCATTTTCTAACATTGAGTATGTGACAGCAGCATTCACACCTTGGTCACTGTCATGAGCTGCAACACGGAGGAAACTTGTCCCCACTGCAGTGTCTTCACTGAGGAAGTCTTTGAAAAGACAAAGATATTGTCAGCAGGTCTTGTTCTGGTTTACCAGGCTGTGTATAATAGAAATACTCATGTAAAAATCTCATAATCACCTTCACAAGAGACTAAACATTTCTGTAATGAGGCAGAATGCCTATAACCCTCTTTTAGCTTCCCCTTCCCTTTCCCCTGACATTCTGGGTGACAATTGTGCTGTTTGAAGCACATTTTCTGACTATGCTGCTGACAGCACTCATGTCCCTGCATGGCAAACACCGCAGCCACTCGCATGCCTGCTGCTTCAGATCACAGCCCAGGCTGCTGGGCTCGGCTACTGATAAAAGCAGGCTGGCATCAAAAGCAATTCTGTGTGAAGTGAATTAATCCTAAACGTGAGCGGTGGCAGCAGCATCGCCAGAGGGAGGCAGCAGGTGGCTGCAAAGCGTGAAGACTCGGTTCGCAGTGAAGATGCCCCTAACACCCCAGTGTTTTGGAGGAGCCGCCCAGGGCAAGGGCAATAATCATTTTACAAATGCGCATTTCCTTACCTCTCACTCCCTGTTCCCAGCAATCCACCTGAGGCAAATGTTTTGTCTTTATGCCTGTAGTCCTAGATAGACTCCCTTAAGTTGAGCACTACTCCCCTGTACTCTGCAAGCCACAATTATGTATACAGCTATTGCATACTTGTCTCTTCCACACTACGGTCTTTAGATTGCTCTGATCTGACTTGGGTCCTGCTCTTTCCTCCATCCTCAGGCAACCAGTACCAGTCCTTCCTCTAAGTTGCTAGGGGTGCTTGTGTGATTGTGCGTTTGAGCCGTTTCCATGCACTGACTCCATCAGCTCAGTGTATTGAAATAGCCTTGAGAGTGGGAAGGCTGTCTCAGGTTTCAACAATCCAGCCAATTTAATCACTTCTTGTTCAGAAACCATGTTGCATCTTTGATCTTCCTTGCACGTGTCTCCTTTAGCATTTTTAAAGTGGGACAATCAGAAATGTGTATTATTTATAAACTGGAGCAGCCATGTTTCCTCCCTTAATATCTTGGTGCACCTGCCGCTGTGGCAGTAGGGTAGTAAAACCTTCAACCACTACAACCACTTGCTTCATGAGCGACAATTTGAGCTTTAATTAGCTTCCTTCATCCTCCAGGGTATTTAATTGGTGTAGGATTCATGTCCCTGCTATGTCAGAAAAGCTACTCTCAGAAGAGATTTATTGACACTAAAACAGATTAATGAAAATTTAATTTATTGCTAAGAAACACAGTAAAATACTCTTTTTTTAAAAAAATGTATGTTTTTATAGTCAAATTCTCTTTAACTGCATTGTAACAAAATCCACAAAATTACTTGGAAGGGCTGTGCTCTTTCATTTTATGTATTTCAATTGCTGTTGGCATAACTTTAATGCTTACTATGCCATCCCTGCTGCATGGAGTTAAACATCTCTCTAATATCTGTTTTGCAGGCAGATGACAAGCTGCATGGCTTAAATCAGGGATTTGACCAATGTCCTAGTGCAGAGGAATAAAGAACCAGCAGTTTCCAGGAAGAACAGAAACCTATGACTAATGGCATTTGATCTTGTTAGAGAGGAAGCTATTTTTAATTCTGTGACGTACCAACATTGATTACTTATGTACAGATGCTGGGAAAGTACTGTGCATAAAGTGACCTCATTATCTGCCATTTCCCCATCCCAAAGGGCTGCATTTGCTTCAGATTTTTGCTGGTATCCTGTGTCCATTAAAAAAGAAGAAAATCTGCCTGTTCCTCAGACATGTCAGAGTCCCCATAATCACCAAATCACTGCTCAGCTTCACTACGGTGGAAAAAAATTAATCCCGGGCAGTTTCACATGGAGAACATTTCTGAAGGTGGAGAGGTTTATCCTTGCACAAACATGACCTTTAAGGAATTTTCTACCCTGTCCAAATGTATTCCTCTTCAATGAGATTGTTCCCACCTGATTTCTGATCACTGCTTTGGCCAGGCTTGCAGAAACTACTGGTAGGAATGCAGAAATGGCTATTCCCAGTCTGAACATTTTAATCAATTTGGCACTTGGAGTTAGTCACTCACACAGAGGTGAAAAGGTGAAACACAATTTTCTTTCTGTCCTTGTACATAACTCTGAAGTGTGGATGTATATTTAGGGTAGGGTACAGTAGGGTACTTATCCTACTGTTAAAATCCTGCCACTGGAGCACCCAACTTCTTTTTGAATCCTGCTTAAGTACTGGCCTCTGTGATGCCAAAGATAGTTTACTTCTGAGCCATCTTCATTTTGATAAGGCATTGGTCTCTCTTTGCCCTACATGACATTGCCATAGAACTGCCAAAATATCTCCAAAATGGAGTTGTTACATGCATCATCAACTATTTTTTACAATATTGAGGCAATTACACAAGGAAGGGCCTGCTCTCATCCAGCAACTAGGGAGTATGTTTGTCACTTGTGGGTGACATCAAATGAAGATGACCCAAGTGTGCAGAAGTGCAGGATACTATTGGAGAAGCATAGAGTAAAATTAAATGGAAATCTGACACAAAGCACGTCATGTGCACATAAAACGGGAATAGCACCAGAGAAAATGGGAAAAGCTAGCTCAGCAGCCTGGTTACAGGAGGCATCAGGGCTCCCAGTCGAATGCAAGCTAGAAGCCAAGGATTTCAGGCTGTTTGACAAGAGATGCATGCAACTCCAGCCTATTTGAACAGATCTGCTGTGTTAAAGAGACACAGATGATAGCTGCTCTTCTAGCCAGGGCTGATGAATTCCCAGCTAGGATGTCATGTTTTGCTTTGAGACATCAAATAAAAATTCAGTGTGCAGAAAAATGGGGTAGGGAAAAGCCGTAAAGGGAAGGGATCAATCTGCCTCATTTGTAGGAGTGAAGATTGTGTTTCAAAGAGTATTGCAACGGGTAAAGAGGACCAATCTATTCTGTGTATTTTCACTAATGGTGGATTAAGCAATGACTGGCTTAGTGAGAAGCAAAGGAAGACTGGTCACCTAAAAAACCTGACCACTGTTCTAAGTAATTACTAACCAGGTTCATGCTGTGGTACCGGGACAGGTATTAAGAAACACTCACACTGATAGCGACTGTTCTCAAACTTGGGATCGTTGTCATTGACATCAGCAATAAGGACGGTGATCTGGCACAAGCCGATCAGCGGCTCCTGTGCCTGGTCGGTAGCAGTAACAGACAGTGTGTGCTCCCGCTGCTTCTCTCGGTCAAAACTCTGCATGGTCGTGATGGCTCCTGGGAACACAGACACCTCCTGTTCCGTGGGACTGAATTTGCAGAAAGGGACCTGCACATCTGCACAACAGTAACCTCTGACCATGCAGCACAACTGTCAGGCTTGATTCACACCAACCCTGCAATGCATGTCTTGGACAAGACCAGCTCCAAATCCCCTGTCTCTCCTCTCCTCACATGTCACCCATTGCCAATTGTCAACAACAACTTTCTTTTCTGCTTCCCTGATAAGGAGCTTCAATCTGATAACTTTGCTATTTTACTCCTCATGTAGCACAGGACTTTCTCCTCATAGAGAGGCCTCTCTTAGGTTTACCCCGGTGACAGTCCAAGGAACTGACTATTTCAAAGACAGCTCATTATTACTTTGGGGAGGAGGCAAACCACAGAACGCACAAGTGATGTAACCAAAGTAATCTCTACTACAGGAGCTGGAGGCTGCCTCATAGAACAGATTAAAATTGGGTAGAATCACATAGCTCAGTTAATACATGGAACAATTTTCTCCAATTGTCAGTTCTTTCTCTCTACTAAGTCTCTCCCTGTCTCACCTCTTTTCTTCTGGTTGGGCAACTTTAAACTGTCCCTGTTGAGGCCAATTCCAGGCCTGTATGTCTCTGTTATGCTAGGGACCAGGATTCTGCTGCTCTACTGTAGCCCCTTCCAGTCTCCCGCTCAGCCCTGGACATGCAAATATCCCATTTTACTGTTTTGGCTGTAGAAACATCAACAAGTTTTATAAATTCTTCCTCTGAAATGCACCAAGACTGTTCTGCCACTGCCCTGTTCTGCCAGGGGGGTTTGCCTCTGTACACTGTACACTGGACCTACCATTTGTACATAGGATAAGAAATTCACCAAGGACACACTGAAGGACACACTGAGAAAACTCAAGCTGTTAGTCACACTTTCTGCTCTGCGTTTGTATAGCTACACTTGATCCAGTAGGAAGATAACTGATACAGAATAGCTTTTTATCTTTCTATTGACCTGGGGTTTGCTTCCCTACTTAATTTGTCACTTAAATCACTCTGATCTTAACTTTTTCCAGCTGTTATTTTATACGCTGTTACAACTAAGCCTGCAGTTATACTGTTAAATGTGAGTCCACATGGACACACTGATGGAATAGCATTCTTATCACAATACAACAGCTTATTCATGTTATGTCAGTAAACTGGAAGCTACTGACCTGTGTCTGGGTCAATGCTGAAGCCCAGGGAAGCTCCATCTCGGTGCATGAGCCCATACTTCAGCTCTCCGTTGACACCGAGGTCGGCATCATAGGCTTCTACCTGTAGCACAAACGTGCCTGGAGGCTGATTCTCCAGAACCCAGGTGCTGTTGCTGTAGTAAGTGCACTAGAAATACACCCAAACATCCAAGCCTATATATTACACAGAGACATGCGAATTTGCTGTGCAGTGTAAAAATGTTTTCCCAGCATGCCTGAGAAGAACTCAGAAGAAAATCACTTCTCTTGCTTATACTCACAAAGAAATCAAGCATTCAGGGAGAGGAAGGAAAAAGGAGAATGAAGACTTAACACCTTAAGAATGAGGAAACCTGTCAGTGTGTTCACTTACAGATTCATTCTGCTATGCACGCGCAGTCCCTTCAGCCCACCAGGAATTACCAGTAGCAAGGAGAGTCTATGACCCCAATTGAAGATAGGAAAAAGAATATCTCCAGAAAGATATCTTACCTCTCGGAAGACAGGTTTGTTGTTATTAACGTCATTAACTCCTACAATAACCTCAGCAAAACTGCTGAGAGGAGTGGGTCCCCCCGAGGCATTGTCATCTATTGCAGTGATGTTCAGTGTGTATTGAGGCCCTTTCAGATTGGGCAGTGGGTTTCTGCGAAGTTTAATGATACCTAAATTTGGAAGCATAGAGTGTCATTTCATTTTCTTGGGTAAACAAACTAACAAAATCAAGTGAGCATCACATTCCTCTGTGATTGTATCGCTGGCTTAGTTTCTATTTTGGTTGCAAAGCATAGGAATTGGTTATCTTGGACTGCAAAGCCCTTGGACCAAGATCCCAAGTTTTGGCTGATAACTGGAGAATCGCTATCATATCAAAGAGCTAATTCTCACTGATTCATCCCCGTTTGCAGAGTGTATAAATATGGTGTTTTCTCATGGTTTTTGATGCACAGATGAAGTGGAGTCAATATAGATTAGACAGTAAATGACTGTGTCCTAAAATCTCTTTCCTTACCTTTCTGACTATCCAGTTCAAAGTTGCCCTCCTCATTGCCTCCTGTAATCAGATAGAGCAGCCCATCTCCATCAGGATCCTTTGCCCGAACAGTAGCCACTAAGGTGCTGGGACCAGCATCTTCCGAAAGGAAAGTTCGGTAGCTGATAGACATAAGGGAGCAATGGCAGCACATTCAGTATCGAATAACCCTCACCATGTTATCCATCAGGCAAGATTATAAATCCATTAAGAATGTATATTTTTTTTAAGGTTTGGTAATGCAATCATGGAATCTTTAATCAGTTTAAGATGATACTTTGATCATCTTTGTTCAGGGTATATATTTTAGGATTGTAATCCTGCACTTTTGGTATACTTAATGTCCAAGGATCTTTGGAAAGATTTCAATATGCACTGTACTGCACTGCAATGTAAACCAGAATCACTTAATCTCTTGAAGATGTGAAAAAGGACTAGTATCTGTCATGCAGCATTTCTATGTCCCTGTATACTAATGAATGCATCAGATACTGCAGAGATGAATGTAAAAGTGAATGTAAAAGAACCAGAGAAATGAATGTGTAGGTATTTAATTTTGAAAATAAATATTTTGTATGTTTTATGCATGTTTTGTATTTAAAATATGTCTATAGAAGCATAAAATCATAGGATAGTTAGGGTTGGAAAGGACCTTAAGACTATACTCTAAACTTGTACAAAAAATAGAAATTGTATTCATTCAGGAATGGAAATAAGACATTTTAAACACCAGAACCTCATGAAATTATCTTATAATACAATTTGTTGATGATAAATGAAGTTTAATGCTTTGCTAACTACCATCTATTTGTCATATATTTATACATGGATAACCTCTTTAATTCCTAGAAGTCACCACAGTCAAAATCATTCCATATAGAGTTAGGCCCTTTATTCATTCTGTTCTCTCTCTAAAAATTCAATGCACTGGTATCAAAACTAGTGCATTTTTTTATGCAATCTAGAAATGAAAGTCCAGCTTCTAAAGCCTTTCTTCATACAAATTACCCTTTGATTTCACTGGTACTTATAGTTGTAAAAACTGACAGGTCACCATCTAGCCAAGTACTATTAAGGTTACACATATGAACTGCATATTTAACAACCAATGCAGGCATTCAAGCTGGCTTACACAGACTGGGAGAACACGGGAGCCTCATCATTCACGTTGGCCATCCGAATTCGCACAGACGCTGTCCCTGTCCGAGGGGGATGTCCTTTATCAACAGCTATCACCACAAACTCATACATATGGTTTGCTCGCTCAAAGTTCAGCCTCTGGTTAGAATTGATGACCCCATGTTGTGTGATGGAAAAATCGGTGCTCTGGATGAAGTAAGCAATCTCAGAGTTGGAGCCAGAATCACAGTCTGTTGCAAGCACTATGAGAGAACACATTTAACAACAGTCATGCTGCAGAAGAGGTTTGCTTATGCTGTTTCTTACCAAGTCAACTTCATATGCTTTTTTTTTTCCTTTTTTGAGAACAGACATCACGCAAATCTGTTTTATCCATAAAAGCCTGATTTTTGTGGTAAGAGTCTGGGAACTTAGCAGAAGGCTGGGAGTAAAAAAGCAAAACAATTCTTCCCCCTACTTCAACCCAGCCTGTGAGATCGTAGCAAGATAAGTTTGCAAGAGTCATAATCCCAACATGCTTTGTACAAATAGCAGTCAACACTGCTAATTACCGTGCAATCGATATGCGAATTTGTAGAACATTATCAGTCATAAACTGTGTCCTCACTCTGTCAGAGAATGCTGCTTAAATTTAATTAGCTCCCAGCTATGTTACAGCTAAAGTACTTTTTAATTACCTGAGCTTCAAGGTACAAAGAGTGATTAAACATTCCTCCCCAGCAAGTGTTTATTCAGTGTGCTGGGTGTCCTATCTGCTCAGAAGCAGCAAACCAGCAGATCAAAGAGCCAGAGCTCTCAGCCTAGCATCAAAAGTGATCTTTAAGAGCAGGAGCCCTCCTCCTTAATTACCCAGCCATTTTTCTAGTCAAACACTGAGGCTTCACATCATATCCACACTGGTATTAAGTGAACTCCTTATTTTACTAGGAGGATACAGACTCAGTCATTGTGGCAGCGCATAGCCTTTTGAAAGCCAAACAAAGATTGCATGGGCACCCTGGCAGAAAGCTAGAGCATCATCCAAAAATGAAATGAAGAAACAACAACTCACCACTGTCAGAATATTAACTCAAAATAAGAAAGGGGAAGAGAAAGGTTTGAAAAAGTGCAATGAAATGCGTGCTTAGTTGCAAAACAACTCAAGTGCCTGAGAAAAGTTATTAATCTTGGTTTAAAAGGGCATGTAGGGTGGTTGCAACATCTTGGTTAACATCTCTCAAAATCCTGTTGTGAATAAACATTTGTGTGTGTTACAGGCTACAAAAGCAAGGGCTTTAGAATTAATCACCCTCTTGCTGTACTGAAAGATGAAATATATTAAAAACTCAAGAAAGATTGAAATGAAAGTGACTTAAACCTGTTAGACTTAGTGGTTAAGTATTGGTTTTAGAAACACTTAGTGGTTAAGACATGCAGAAAGTGACAAACATTTTATTTGAAAAGTTTTGATTCAATCTATAAAGTCATTACAGAGACATTGTAACTAGTCACAAAAAAGAATTTTATGGGCTTATGGATTATACTCTTTTTTTTCCCAAATGTTTTCTGGCAAATAGAGAACATGACATTTACTTGCACATGACAAAAACATGCCTTACTTCCCAATAGCAAAAGGGAATTCCATTCCCTTTCCATCTCATTCCATCTTGCAAACTGATCTGGATTGCAAAGGTATTCCAAGGAACACAGGGCAACCACGAGCAGGTCTGTGCTGGCTCTGTCCATGCTCCGCTCAGAGCTCGATCAGTGTCAGCTAACTCCAACTAAAAGCCTAGTATAAAGCTGCCAGCTACCACTCTTCTGGAACAGTTGGTGCAGCTGAAGGAGTATGTTAACCCCTGCTGAGAGCATCCCTCCCTGCTTTTCAGATCATAGCTTGTTTGCAACCAGACAACTTAAAGCACATGCAGTGAGCATAAATCTGCCCATAATGACTAAGCAGACAGATCGACTCAGCTAGTGTAGCTTCAGCACTACAAACACGATACAAGCCAGAATTCGAGCGTGTTAAGATAAAAATGGTTGACAAATAAACCCTACTTTTACATCATCCACAGTTTCAACAAACGGCATATGTCACACTGTTTCTTTCACTGCCATCGACAGCAACTCAATCAGCTGCAGAATGGCAAAGCCTGTCATGAATTTGCATTCATTTTTCCTGTGGGAGGTTGTAAACCCACCCCTCAGGAACTCTAGCCAGGGTAAGAGCTGCTGTTTTATATTTTCCCAATTCCCTGAGATGATACTTTCTTTGGCAGTCAGTTAATGGCCCAGCACTAGTCCAGTGCAGGGTACAGGTGGCTGCACATACTGCTTCCTTGCAGCCACTACAGGAGCTGCTCAGCCCTTCAATACCAAGTGAGTGTTTATCCACTGACTGTCACAATACTTCCCTCTCACACTTTCTTTTCTAAGAAGGCTTTCTGTCCTGAAATGTTTCCTGTATGGCAAGACAACCAAACTGGATGCAATTACACAGCTTTGCCATTCTGCCTTTCTGTGAGATACGAAAATGTGATCTGTGTCAATTAAAATACAAATATGGAATTAAGTGACTTATTCCTTGTATGACCGAAATCTGTGGCATATATGTATGCCT
>JANRGW010008343.1:3263-13763 GCA_024733675.1 Psilopsiagon aymara
GGTTCCTGAAGAGGCCAAAGTCTGCTCTCTTGAAGTCCAGGGCAGTGAGCTTGCTGCATGCTCTTCTCACTGTCCTGGAGATCTCAAATCCGATCATCTCATGATCACTGCAATCAAGGCTGCGTTGGAGCATCACATTTCCAGCCAGCCCTTCCCTGTTGGTGAGTATGAGGTCACAAGGATTTGAAGTCTCCAAGTGCTGCAGTTTGTCACAGTCATTGAGAGTTTGTTCCAATGGTCAGTTAGCCTTTCTCATAAAAGTACTCTTTCTCTGAAAAATACGTACCTTCTTTTTTGAACTCTATTAACATCAGACTTCTGAAAAACAAGTCTTGCTGCTTTAATTCCTCAGCAGGACTGGGGACCCCTTTGTTTTCCCTTAGATGTTTCTTGTAATCATTAATTTATTTTTTCATGGTGTGAGAAAACCTCTTTGTACTCACAAATCCAGTTAAGCAGACGTGCTTTTCACCCCAGTATTCCTGTGCTAGAGGTCTGGCGTAATAAAAAATGCCATCTTAGAAAAGAGTCAATATGACTGCGATGGTTTTTATTTCAGTTCCTAACCACTGGTTTATGATTTTATATGATTCATGGCTAAGATATTAACACTAGGAAAGAAAGGATATACAGTATATATTGTAGTTATATGGTAGAAATCACAGTTGCTCCAGTGTCCTACAGAATATTGTTTTCAACATTTATTTGTATGTGTCAGATATGCTTTACAAATGGCTTGAATTCTTTTTCTTTTTCCTTAAACATTTTCTATGGCTTGATGATATTGAAAAGGTATTGGTCCATGCCCTTACTGTGAGCCTGCCTTCCAGTTTTTTCTCCTGAGAAGTTGAATGCAATCAACGTGTTACTTCCACATAGAATGAAAATTATAAGAAGAAGGGTTTTCAAAAAACCGAAGCAGTATAGAATCATAGAATCACAGAATGGTTTGGGTTGGAAAGGACCTTCAGATCATCTAGTTCTGACCCCCCTGCCATGGGCAGGGACACCACACGCTAAACCATGTAACCATGCCATGTCACTCAAGGCTCTGTCTAACCTGGCCTTGAACACTGTCAGGGATGAAGCATTTACCACTTCTTTGAGCAACCTATTCCAGTGCCTCACCACCCTCACGGTAAAGAACTTCCTTATATCTAACCTTAACTTTCCCTGTTCAAGTTTAAGTATCCTGTGTTCTTTTTCACATGGTTCCTTAAGAAACCAAGTAAATCCTTCCTCAATGCATGTGTCTCACTGCTTTATGAATAATAATTATGTCTGCTTTCTCCTTAGGGCTCTTCCTGCAATGATGCACTGGGTCAGAACTCAGAGACCAGGAGAAAGTGGTGTGAATATTATCACTGCAGATTTTGTAGAACTCGGCGACTTTATCAGCACAGTCATAAAGCTCAACTATGTCCTGGATGGAGGTGAAGATGACACTACCTGATAGTTCTATGATAAGTGTTCTGTTGCATCATTTAGAGTAAAAAAAAAAAAAATAAAAAAAAGTGCATTTTTAAAGAATTGTCTTGTAAAACACTAATCTTCCTATGACACTGAGGTGTTTAGGGCTTTAGTGGATGGGCTTAGGGAAAATGTTTTAATCAGTTGTGATCATTTCTTACATTTGTTTCATGTGAAGAGCAAAACTAAACATGTTTACAGTGTTTGATCAAAGAAGGCCATTTACATGTTCTCCATGAGGTACCAAATGCAATTCATGTGTCTTCTATGGTTACAAACAGTGCCAAGAAATTTGCTGCTTTTGGAGCTGTGGGATGTATATTGCCCTCTGCCTGCTCACAGCAGGATTCCGAATGGTATGAGCATTGCACCGAGAGTCTGAGGGCAGTATATCTGGCCCACAAATTTTAAGCTGCTACTCTTCATCAGTTATGTTGGTTTATCTGGTTGTGTATATTGGTGAGTTACAGTTAATTGCCTTTGTGAAGTAAATCCAAAGTCATGCCTCATGCATAATCAATGGGCAGTAAACATGATGTATTTTGTAGCTTGCATAGGGCGCAGACTAAATCCTGCT
Organism: Psilopsiagon aymara; assembly: GCA_024733675.1. NCBI lineage: Eukaryota > Metazoa > Chordata > Aves > Psittaciformes > Psittacidae > Psilopsiagon > Psilopsiagon aymara. The sequence continues at coordinate 5,311 of JANRGW010008343.1, forward strand.
TGCTTTTCATTCTCGAAATGGGATTTTCCACAGTTTGCCCCAGCTCAAGTGGGTAGATATGTGGTGCTAGTCTAAATCTGTATAGGAGCTGCCAGTGCATATTTTCCCTTGTTTTAGCAAGAGCAAAGGTAGGCCAGCTTGGAGCACCACTTCCTCCCAGAATTGATCTTATGTAAAAGCTTGATCCAATGTCCACTGAATTTAATAGGAAAATTTCCTGTATTTAGCATGGACTGGGGATAGGATCAGCAAATTGTTTGTACTGTAAGGTGGGCAGGATTTAGTCCCATAGTAGAAACCTGCTTTCTGCAGGACTAAAACTGCACTTAAATAATAAGTGCAGTCTAAGCTTTTCTTTGAGGCAGCTACGAACACAACTCTACTTTGCTGATTGCAAAAAAAAAATCAGTGCCAGTTTCATCAATGAAAAATTGCTGTACTGAAAAGTGTAGTAGTTGAATTTCTAGCTAATAACAATGCTCTGTAGTCCTTTTATTGTTCTGGGGATATAATATTGTATAACGCAAGGTTGGAAGTCTACTGAATGGCACATTTCTGGCAGCAAAATAAGTGGTCATGCTACTTTTAATGAAACATATAAAATTCAAATACATGAAAAATTTAGTGGTTATTAGAATGAAAGCATTGCCACTGTATTACACCTAACTGAATACAGTGTAATCAATCATATCCCCTGAACGTATCGATGCCCAGGCACATAACTTTGGAAAGCAAAACATTTCTTTTGTGCAAAACAATAGATGCATGATGTCTTACAGGGAAAATGCTCTCTGAAATATTGCAGGGCTTTCTGGGTTCCTGCTAAAGTCAAGTTTCTGCTGATATTACTAGAACTTTTGGTTGAGTGAGAAGAAAGAATGGCATCATATGGTCCTTTGCTATTTTCTGTCAGATGATAAGGAATGCCACCTACCATCACAGTTTAGAAAATTAAAAATGGTCTTATTGAACAGGTGGGTTATGGATTGCAGGGGTTCTTTGGTTTTAGTTTAGGAAGTGGAAGAAATGAACAGTTGCTGCTATTTTGTACTGAGAGTGTGCCTTGGAAAAAGTGTGTGTGTGTGTGTGTGTGTACTATAAAGAAGCATTGAAGTGTATGTGCAGTATAATGACACAATAATTAAATGTATGTATATGATACAAAGACATCTGTGCATACATGCATAATAATATTTTGGTTTCTGTACAGGAATATTATAAATTTGGTTGAAATAAAACCTGTGCAGCTGTTATGAAGTTATGCCATCTCCTTCAGTAGCAGCTTTTTTTCCTGTGTAGGTTAGAACTGTATGAGATGACTCTTACATCCTATATTGAATGATTCTTACATCCAATGTATGATATAAGACAGCGAAATCTGTGGTCTAAGCCGTTAGGGTGTTTTACAGCATTAAAACTTTACCCAAACTGCCTCAAAAATTTACCAAGAATCACCGTCCATCTTTGTATTAAGCAAGGGTTAGCGCTCTAGTGTTTTCATCCACAGTTAAGTAGATGGGTTGAAGCACTTTGTATCAGTCACCACAGGCTATTCAAGCAAAATTTATGTAACAGATACAAAAAATGAAACATGAGCATACAGGTTTTTCTAATCCACCTTATGTGGGCATCCCACATAGAAACATGGAAATCTTTGCTTATCTATTAGCTATGTGGTGTGAAATGCTCTTTTCATGTTTCTGTTTGGCTGGATTTGTTTGCTTACAGAGTCTTTCTGTCATCCTTCAGCTGCTTAAGTATAGTCAAAAGAGTTAATGTCTTGACATCCTTTTAATATAGTGAAGTAATCTGGATCCTTGGGTAGAGTGAAAACTAGATTTCTTTTTTTGGATTCTGGTTGAAATTCTCTTGCATCTGAGAGCATCAATAACAGTGAGTTCCTGCTAGGAACCCCAGCTCAAACACACACCAGACACGCTGAGCTTTATGCTTACACAAAGGTGTGCTCAAAGCAAATGTTCTGCTGAGTTTAAGAAAAGCATGTGTGTGTGTGCTTGTATATATGAATAAATATAGACATATCCTGAGCTTGCTAGCATTGTTATTAGATGTTCGCTTTGCATAAGTCTTATTCTAATTGTCATTTGGGTGCTGGAAATACAAGCACAGCAAAAAAAAGTAAAAAAGGATCCTCGGCCAAGAAGGATAATAAACAAATCAGAATGTTTTCTCCATTAATGGGGAAAAAAAAAAAGTTAAATTTTGTTCAGAAAAATTATGTTTTCATTTAGCTGTCAGTCTGTTTTCTGTTGGAGAAGCACAGCACTTTATGTTACAGACAGGTAAACAAACTTGCCTTAATTACTAAAACAAAGGTGGGGAGGGCATACTATCAGTGCTTTTCTGGGGATTTCATCTACGAGGCCACAAAACTGTAAGTCCTGATGGGGATGCACTCCCTGATTGTATTGTCTGGGAGATCTAAGTGGAAAAGAACCAGCCAGAAAGGACTATGCAGCACAACTCAACCAATCAGGAACCCAGTTTTGGCACCTGTATACAGCTGAAACTCTCTTTGATTTCAACCAGAAATGAGCTTGCAAAGTTAGGTCAGGAACACTGTTCTGAACTGATTCGTTTGGGAGTTTTCTACACATGTATTATGAGGAATCATTCATGAGAAGTTAGATGACTAATCAGCCCATCAGAGGAAAAAATACCTGTCTACAAAACTGATCTTCATAAGCATATATTTACACAAACTGTCATGTCATTCTCCTCCAAAACTTTTCTTTCTGTGCTCATTTTTCTCCTCACTATGTTCCTTGTGTACACATCAACTAGTGTTCTTTTCTGACGTTACCACATCTCACTTGATTGTTTCTTTTCAGTCATACTTGAAAAATTGAGACTGTGCTGCACAACACATGCAGTGTCTCAGCTGGTGTAAGCCTACGTGGCTCCATTTTTCAGTTTACACATGTTGAGATGACTTTATTTGGTACTGATCCTACCTGCAGCAATTTGTATCAAACAGTAAGTGGTCCTGGGGTCTGATTTCTGCCTTGTGTGGAGAGGGATAAGATCAGAATCAGGCCACAGGAGCCTAGTTTTAAAATATGTGTAATAGTGGGTTTTTTGTATTCCTTTGCTATTGGTTAAATTATTGGTTCTGTTGGTCTTGCCACTTCAAGCCATTCTTTTAAACATACACATATGCACGTATATATATGTGGTACATATATGTGCATACATAACGTAAGATGGAATGTATGATCCTGTATGCTAGGCTAAGTCTTTCTGTCATACCAATACAAATCTAGACCATTTCTACTAAGCTAAAGGTAGTTACTTTTACCCTGGTATGAGAGAAGAGCAGATAATCAGTGTGTGGTAGCTATATGCTGTGCTGCAATGTGAAACTGTGGAGCTTAACTATAAAATATCAAAGTGAAGAGCCCTGAAATCGCTGCTGCAGTGCTGTTTATCTTGAATATCTTGTATATGGAGCACTAGGTATTATCAGCTGAGTATGCTGTTTGGTGATTTTAAGAGTTCAGGTAACACCATTCTAAACATCTGAACTTCTTTTCAGTGAAGTTAAGGCTAACAGTCTGTATGATGTATTTGCCATATGTCAGTGATAGCTTCTGTGTTACATGCAGTCACCATTGTTCTGAGTTGTGTATGTTTAACCAATGATGGGGTTAAAATGCTCTATAGTACATGAAATGTATTGATTACAAGTATGTAGGAATTCAGTGATCTATTTAGTTTTTACTGTGCTGCTGTTTTGTAGGGGGGGGGTATGGTTGTCTACTATGTACAATGAAACAATAATTAATCCTAAAGGAAATGGGCAGTTTTGTAATCTGCCTTAATGCATTGGCATAATATTGTTTAAATACAATAATTATCATGTCTGATCTCAAGTGTTACCAAGGATTGCCCATAGATCTGAATTTCTCCCTTTTGGGCACTAAGGAGTTAAATCTGAAGTTACTTGGAGCTCACATGTTAATAAATATAGAAAGTTTGCCTGATCAATGGTCTTGAACTTAAAAGTTGGCAAAGATGGGGTTTCCAGAGTGATACAGATAAAACCACTTCTGTGCACACACAGCTCCAGCCGATCCCAGTGGCAGTTGTGATCATGCTGGCAAATGTGCTAAAATTCATATTCTGTGATACAATCATGATAGGAGAGTGCTGGTACCCTGGCTTTGGGAGCACACCTGGATGCTATGCAGTACCTCTTATGTCCCATGCTGGAACTTAGCTGTAAATTCACAGGAAGAGCGTTGATCTCTGTTCCAGTCTAGGTTGGACTGTAAAAATCCTTAATTATAAATTTCAGAGGCTTATCAGCCTAGGCTGGCTTGCACACATACAGCATTCTGCTTTCAGGAGCCATGGCATCTTTGATTACAAATAGGTATCATAATTTCCCAGTGGCTGGCAAGACCTAGAGCTCTGCTTGGGAAACTCTACATTGCCCACACATAAGACCCCTCTACCATTCCCAGAGCCAGGTCTAGATCTCCCTTCATGGTTTCTGCCCGAGATTATTTCAGATAATATCTTTCAGTTATGTCTTACAGATAATATAGATGATTCAAAAGGGTCCATTTTGTGTCTGCCTGTTTGGACAGAGTAGGCAGAGCATGCCTGGCCTACCTGGCTTCACACCCTCTTCGATTAACTTTGTGTAGTTAAAATATAGCACCTTCCCACTCTTCTCCTTTGACTCTGGTCAGTGCTCCTTATCTCAACTACTGTGTACACATTCCTTTAACAGCCAGCTGTGAGCAGGGTGGCTCAAAGTATTATAGGTTTGTTGTCCTCAGTAAACATAGCTATCCACAGGTCCTTAAAAGGTGTTAAGTACAGGGCTAAAAGATGGAGTGCCCCATACCTGGTGTCCCAGGATGGTTTATACCCACAATCCCAAATTATGTAACCATGTCCTCTTAGATGGGCTGATGAGAATTCAGTTATAAACTTTCTCCCTCCAAATTAAAACCAGACTGGATGATATGCCAGTGAGTATGTCCTAAGACGGAGATACACTTAAGCTTTTTTTCTGCAGTGAGATGACACGTACTAGTCTCTCCTTTCAGCTCCAGGTCCTACAAAAGCCAATCTGATCAGGAGAGACTTCTTGAGTAGCTGAAGTCAGTTTTGTTGTGAAGCTGGGATCTTTAAAGCAGAATCCTGGGATATTAAATATATATTAAATCTAAAAATACATGATTAAAGTATAATTTGAAATAGAAAATGAAGAAGTCCACGGGCTTGACAGGGCAGGTGTTAAGTTTTTGAGTGCTTCAGTCATGAGTAGCTTCAGGGTTATATAGGTGATGATTAGGATGTTATTGCCACACTGTCTCCTGACACTGTTCAGTGTCTATGTACAGAAGCCTTCCTATTTCCTGTGAGCATTAATGCATTCGAATGTCTTCTCTGTTTTGGTGGGAAGAACGGTTATGTAACACTGATTATGATTATGGAGTTCCTTGTGTGTTGTGCCCACAAAGGTTCACAGAGCTGCACCTTCTCTTTTTAGGATTCAGTGGTACTTTGATAAATGTTGTGTAAAAATGGCTGCAGTTCTGTAGAGCAAATGTGATTTTTTCTGACAAGAATGTGTATTCAGTGTAGAAAAAGAGTAATATAAAACCCAGTTTCTTTGTGAAGTTTTTCCAGTGAAATATCTAATAAAGTTATGGTATCTGTGTCTTTGGTTTATGGTTTCATTGCTACATTCAAGACTTTACATGTAGAAGGGTTCTTAAATACAGTTGTGCCACATGGGGTGGAGCTGGATGTTAGACCCAGGCTGTGCTATTGTGTTAGGAGTGTGCATGAACTGCCCTGTGAGGGCATTGAAGTTAGGATACTGTTTCCACCTCTTTTCTGGGGTCCCCTTGAATGCCACAGGACATTGCGAAATGTTTGTTCTGCCAGGGACACCACAGGTCTTGGCTACCTGTTTTCCCAACAGGCCTTTCCATCCCGTTTTCCTCAAGCACCAAAGCATGTGACCCAACCCTGCATTCTGGGTGAGACTGTGCTGCTCTTACTTGCCATTGGTGGTGTCTTGTAAGAAGTTGGGAGGTGGAAAGCGGGGACTGTACCTCCGAAATGTTAGTCTGCCCCACTGCTCCCCTGGGTGATCTCAGCATTGCTGCTTGTAGCTCACATCAGTGTGGTGAGGAGTGCCCACTGCTACCAGTGCTGCTGGAGTGGAAGAGCCACTGCACCAAGCCGGGAGCCAGGACATGCCATCTGGCAGGTTAGTTCCCTCCATCATCTCCTGGTGCACCATAAGGTGTCTGGGGGCCTGTTCCTCAGAGGCAAACCTCCCCCACGAGCTCTGTACCAAGGAGCACAGCCAGCAAAGCTGGGCTTTGTAGCATGCTACAAAGGGGAAGTGTGGCACAGAATCATAGAATCACAAAATCAACTAGCTTGGAAAAGACCTTTAAGATCATCAAGTCCAACTGGACTGCCAAGACCACCCCTAAGCTATGTAACTAAAGGCCTCATCTGTGTGGGTTTTGAACACTTCCAGGGATGATGACTCCAGCACTTCCCTGGGCAGCCTGTTCCAATGCCTGAGCACCATTTTGCTAAAGGAATTTTTCCTAATATCCAGTCAGTCAGATACTAAAGCCTTTCAGCCTGTCAACAGCTTGGCATTTAAAGTTTGTGTTACTTTTTCTTGCTAGCAATACCAGTAGCGCTGTTTTCCAGGACAGACCTCTTGCTCACTTCTCCTGCCAAGTCAGAGGCAAACCCAGGCCAAGTGCTCTGCTCCTATGCTCTTCATGCTCTTTCACTTGGCCCGGTTTGAAACCAAAGAGCTATGTGCAGGCTGACAGGGTTTCTAGAAGAAGATGTCATGAAAGATGGGCAATTCCAAGGAAGCCTCTCTGTCAGTGACTCCCTGTGGAAATCCATGAAGTACACTTGTCTGCTCTTTAAAATGTCTCTCTTCTTTTTCCTATCCCACACAGATAGGGTTGCTCAGCACAGAGAATGACTTTTCCTCATTGCAAAAGGGGCTCTCTTCTCTCTCCACTTTTTATTTTATTTTTGGTTTTGTTTTTTTTTTTCCTAAACGACTTCTATAAAAGGATAAGCAGGCCATCTTTATGCTGCTGTAGCCATAGCTATTATATTCCAATACAGATTCTGTCCTAACTGTTAAAATTGTGGTCTGATGTTAACATGAGAATGCAGCCAGCTGAGGTGTGGATGGCTGTAAGAAAGCGTGTGTAACACTAGATGAGAGAGGCATTTAGTAAATGGTTCTGGTTCCAGGAAGTAATTGTATATTAAATTGCTGGGTTTGAGAGGAAAAGATTAAAAAAAAAAAAATGTTTTAAATGTTTTCAGTTTGGTAAGGTAGTTCAATTCAAACACAACTATTCTCTCAGAAGGTCAGTTTAAAACAGATTTTAAGGAAAATAAGCAGTTTATGGGCATAGGCACAGTGTAAGTGACAAATAGAACTTTCACATTTTTGGCCTAGCCTCTTCCTCCTTAGTGACCTAGCTACAGTTTCTGGCATTATTGACCACCCAGAAAATGTGGAATTTCTGAGAAAAAAATAATTGCATTGTAAGTGTCTTGACTGAAATTAAGTAACTTAAATAGCTGGTCTTAATTAGGTTTATGTCTTCATGTACAAAACAAAATTTACATAATGAATTTAAATCTTACTTTCCTTTATTTAAATTGTAACTTTTTGCTGTGTAAAGACAGGTTAATCCTTACACATGACCATTAAGATCTGATCTAGCAACTAAGTGGAATATCACATTAGACTTGGTAAGTCTGCTGACCAGGAGGGTAACGTATACACATGGCTCAACAACTATCTATTTTAACACACATTTGTAGACTTAATCTTTTATTTTGTGAGGAAAAAGCAAAAGCCATTTCTTATATAAGGATTTTTTTTTAATTTTGTTTGGGTTTTTTCAGTGCTGTCTCCTGAAGATGATTAGAGTGAATTAGCACATAGAAAATCAGCCTTATGGCTAATAAAAAAAAAAAAAACATGCTGTAAATAAAATGGAGCTAAATATGCTGGATCCCAAAGAAAATCTATATAAGCACCTTTCTTAAAATCTTTATAAAGTCGTTTACTCAATGAAAAAAATTTTGATCTAGAGTTCAGGATTTGAGTAGGGGTTTTTTTCAGTTTAGTTTTCAATTTCGCTCTATTTTTAAGACCAAAAAACCCCAAAACAATGTCTATATTTTGCTCATAGGTAGAATCATAGAATCATGGAATAGTTAGGGTTGGAAAGGACCTTAAGATCATCTAGTTCCAACCCCCCTGACATGGTCAGGGACACCTCCCACTAAACCCTATCACCCAAAGCTCTGTGCAGCCCAGCCTTCAACACTGCCAGGAATGGAGCATTCACAACTTCCCTGGGCAACCCATTCCAGTGCCTCACCACCCTCACAGTAAAGAA
>JANRGW010008344.1:0-12531 GCA_024733675.1 Psilopsiagon aymara
CTGGGCAACCCATTCCAGTGCCTCACCACCCTTACAGTAAAGAACTTCTTCCTTATATCCAATCTAAACTTCCCCTAGGTTTGAACAAAGGAAGCAAGGACCAAGAACCTCCCAGTGAGGAGGAGATGAAGCAGCTACAACAAAGCATTCAGAGGAAAGCACTATCCCTTTCCAATAGCAATATCTTTTACTCATCCTCCTTCTACCCAGAGTAGAAGGAGTCCTCCATGAAAACCATGACATTGCCTTCAAGTACTGCCCAAACCAAAACAAAGCAGGGAAGATGAAGGAAAGAAAGGCAGGACAACACAATTTCCCAAACCAAAGTCCTCACGCACCTAAATTCTGGCTGTGTCACAAAGGGAGGGCACATCTTCGGATAAATGAGGCAGGGACCACAACGGGAGGGTGTTTACAAGCAGGAGGATGCTCCAAGTTCCCATTGTATTCATGATTATGACAGCTTTCGGATTAACTTTATTTTACAAATAATCATGGCTGCTTGCCCAGCTTTGAACTTAGGTCTGGTGGTGTTCTGCATTTCAGCAGAAGCCTTATATTTGGTGGTGTCCAACTAAAACATGTAATGTGGTCAGAAATGTGTTTTCCCTGTTTTAGGAGTAGCAGCAGAAGGAAATTTGGAGGAGCTTCTGGTCCTTTCTTTTTCCCCCTCTCAATTGGATGACTTGAGAAATGAAAACGAATCTGTTTCTGTGTGAATGTATCCCTTTGGACTATTTTTGAAACACATTATTTAGAGCTGTGCAAAGAATGGAATTTTTATTTTTTTTCCCCCCTTTTTTAAAATTTGGCTGCCAAGCCAGAAAAATCAGGAAAAAAAGTTCATTTCAGATTGACTAATCTGCTTTGTGTGACTAGAAGTGAATGATTCTGTTTCGTTTTCACATTTGGATTGTTGTTTTCTCAGCCTTTAGAAAAGACTTGGAGTTGTCTTTTCAAGCAGGAGAAAACCCATCTCCAAACTGAACAGCGAAAAATACCTATTTAAAAAGGGCAAATAAGATAGACTAAAGTTATTCCATTTTCCTCCTGGTTTGCAGGTGAAACTCCCAAAGTTGCCTAATTGATCAGCTCAAAAGATCATTTTAGCAGATTTTCTTTTCAAAGTAAATTTCCAACAATTGCTCAATACGAGGAGATTGATGGGCCTTTGTTTCTCAAATGAATGCACCATTTTAGAATTAATCAAATAATGCAACACAAGTTTTCAGTGTTGCCTTAACTAGTGATGTCAAAATATTGAAACCACACAACATTCAGGGCTGGGGGGTGAACCTCCAGCAAAATCTCACCAGCTTGAAATAAAATCATGGCCTGAGTGCAAACCCCTCCTGCAATATAATTTCCTTTTCAGGGCACACACAGATCAGATGCAGATGAAGCAATGTCCCTCTTTCGGTCTGCAACACTTATTCATAGTCCACCTTGACTGCATAAAAGGTCAACCGTTGAGCTTCAGCATGAACACCTAACGCTATCTGCCTCTCTCATCGCTGTTGTCCAAGCTCCATTTTGGAGAAGTACAGGGAAAGTCATATAAATCCTCTTAGCATTCCTGAAATCAAATATTGATGTGCACTGAACTGCTACCAGCTTGCCAAAGAGGGTTTTCTTGGAGGTTCCAGACACAAGTCATGACCTGGATGCTTCTTACTTTTCTCTGGAGACATCGTAACCCACAGTAGACTGCTCTGTACCCTTCCCATCATGATACTTAAGAGAAAAAGAATGAATCCTCATGGTATTTTGAAGATGCTAGAATAGGATTTGGGGAAGAAATGCATGTTTCTGATGAAGCCCAGTCACTGCAACCCCAGTCACCAGGGAATTGCATTTGAGGAATGCAAACACCAGCAACTTCTATCCAAATTGTCTCCATACACATGACAGCATCCAGAACCCTGTCAAAGTACTGATGATCTGAAACATCATTCACTCGCGTGAGGTTAGAGTTAAATCTTTCTAACACATTTTTCCTGTCAGCAGTTGCACACAGCCAGAAATGAATATCTAGAGAGAATGCATATGAAGAAACTAACCACAATTGGTGTTAATTTGGAAGTGTTAGATTTTAGGGTCCATAAGATTAAACTTCCCTGAATGGATCTCAGTTGTGGCACTAAGTCAACAGAGTGTTTTGTGTGAGGTGTGTGAACTTGAGGAATTTAAACTAAGAATCATGATAACACTAAGACACCAAAGCCCACATAAATGGCTACAAAACTAAAACCCTCCCCTTTTTCCACATCATTTCAGTATGCATTTTAGTGGAATTTTGGATGAAATTCAGCAATGCTTGGAAAGGTTTTGGGTGTTTTACTATCTCAGCCATATGTCAGTACTTCAGCTCTCCCCTGTTAGATTTAGGGTGCCTACAAACCAGTAAAGAAGTCTAATCAAGTGTGTCCGGAAAGGGACAAACCCAGCAGTGAGTGACCAACACAGTCCCTTTTTAGCTCCTTTTTTTTAACTTCCTGGTGTGCTAATACAATTATTGTCCACGGACATGGAGTCATTATCTCAGGGAGCTCTTGGAGTGGATTGAAAACACATTCCCCATCTTCTCCCTGAGAAAACATTTATGCCTATTTTATGGTTGGGTAGCTGCTCAAATGCCCATGCAATGTGTGGTGTGTGAGAAGAGGAAGCTCAGCTGCTCAAGGAAAGTGTCCCTGAGGGCAAGCTTGGCACTCCTCCCAGTACCATCCTGGGGGGGTCCAATGGAGCACCTGACAAGCAGCTCCCATGCCAGCCAACTGGACCAACCAGCAGTGGCTGCAGCAGAGACTAGTGGGTGATGCTGGTGGTGCAAGGTGCTCTGGTTACCCATGGCTGACTATAGGTGGCTGGTACAACCCCTGCTTTGGCCACAGGATGTGCAAATGGAGAGGAGAGGTTGCACAGCCCTCACCTCTCCCAGGGTGGCTTTCCAATTTTGGGAAGAAGAAGAGGCTTCTCTGATTTCTTGTGTCTTCCTGGCACAACTTCCTTTTGCTTTAGTTCTCCTTTTCAATTTACCATAAATTAATATTGCTACTGTTAGTATTAAAACAACACTTGAGCAGCTCAGGGAGGATATTTACAAGTTGCTGGCAACAACCTGAATCTCACACAATCTTTTACCCTCGCATCTGTGTGTGTTCATCAGACAAATTATGAGTGAGTAGAAATACATAACGACAAGCTTTTGTGTGTGAAAGGACTGGTTGGATACCCATGTTACTGGGTCCTGTGCCAATTAGGTGAGGCCTAGCAGAGTGCTTCCAGCTTATCCACACACATGGCTTTTCACTGCCTCAGCCTTTCCCCTCTAATAAGGAGTTGTGATTTGGGCACACAGTTGTGCTGTAAACAGAAGACATTGCAATATGAAAACCTGGTTGTAATCTTCCCACTTGATTTCAGGGGCATAACATTCTACTCCTAAGCAAGGAGACAAGGAGAAATTTTTCTGGCAGGTCATGCACATCTTCTAAAGCCTTTGCGAGAAACAGCTGAGTGATGACCTGGTGCTGCCAGCAGCACTGTGCTGGGGAGGACCTCAGCACATCTGCCTTCATTGGGGTCAATGGCAAAGAGTTACTGGGTCAATGCATCTAAGTTTTAACTAAAGCATATGCAGACTGCTTTGCTGGTCCACACAGAGCAGTTGGCATCTGCATTGCAAAGGATCAAAGGATCCTGCCCAGCAGGGCCTCTGTTACATCTACCCCACATGTGTTCCCATTTAAAGTCTCTCATTAATAAAAATGGATGGATCTTCAAGACCTCCACAGGATCTACGTCCCCTAATTGCCACCTCATTGCTGCTGTTCATCTAACACTTTCTTGTGCACTTGAAGTCACTTATCAAGCACCTTAAACTTGTCGTTGCCTGTCCTCAGACACACTGTCTCCAAGGATGATGCCATCAGGATGCTCAGACTTGGCTGCTGGAAGTGCTGGGAAGGGCTCAGCTGCTTCCAGCACAGTGGCCACTACATCAGCAGTAAGTGTGCTATGAAACCTGCTTTAGAGCAACTTCTTTACTCCAGGAGACAACAGAACATCTTCCAGTCTGCAAAGCACAATGCAATCCATCTGCTCTCTTTGACATCGCTTTGTTTCCCCTTGCAAGACGTATTCCCCACTGTCCCTGCACTTGCCAGATACACTGTGACTCATGTTCTTCCCAGGTACAGCAGTCATGAATTCCTCACAGACATTACAGTGGTTCCCATATTTTGATGGTCATCTGCTTCAGTAGCTTTAGCAGAGTTTGATGAATGTAGTTATTGATGTGAAGAGTAAAACAGATGTTTTATTTTGTTGTGTGGGTTTTTTTTTTCTTCACAGCAAAGAATGATGTTATTTCTACAGAAAAAAACAGTAAGAAAGCAAATCCTTCCAAATCCCAGAGCACTGACCTGCACCTTTAGCAGTGTGTGGCTTTCCGTTTAACCCATTAGTAGCCAGGAAGTTAAATATGTGTTTGAAATACAGGTAAAACTGGCAGATGTGATGCCAGAATGAGACAGATCTTCCTGCACTTTAACCATACATGAGGATGACTTGCACATGGAGAGATTCATTGGGGTCTCTCATAAATCAGTGGAGAGGAAAAGGAGTATTTAAGGTGTGATGACTACTGCAAGGTCTTTAAGGTCCTGTAGGTTGCTTGTTTCTAGTCACTCTAAGGATGACCAACTCAGATTTTGACATCAGCATATGCTGGGTCAGATGAAACATGTTGCTTTCAGTTCAAAGGGCAGATTGTGTGCTGGAGAAAGTTTTCTGCCTGATCAATCCTAATTTTGCTAGAAGAAAGCTTACGACCTTTTTCAAACCACAGAAAGTGATAAGAGGACATAGCAGCATCTCTCCATGAAGACTAAGCTAATAGCTTAGAATGTCAAAAAGAACAAAGTAGGAATGAAATATAATAAAGCACTAACTCTTGCCCTTCTTTGTGTGCAACTATACCTTGTATGTGTGATTATACATGTGACAGAAGATGTATTGGTCTCTGATTGCTAAACTGATTTCATTCATGAATCTGTAACAACATTGTTTAAATTCCTGACACCAAAGTAGAATGGAACCTCTGAGGTGCTTCAGGTGTCATTTCACTTTGTTCTACTCCTGCAGCCCTTCAATACCTATCATTCCAAATGGGTCTAAACCAAGAAAATCTGAGCTGGAATCAGGGATTCCTAAAACTTCTTAAAGATTCTATTTAATTAGTTTTGGGAGGCTGAAGTAGTGATGATTTCTTAATTGTAGTGTCCTTGTTTTAGCGTGAAATGAAGATAAATTGCATATCCCATCAGAACACATACTGAAACTGCCACACAGACATTGTGTGATGATGAGAGGAGAAGGAACTGATGTCTCAGGAACAAAAAGGGATACCAGTGTCCTGCAGCAAAGATGTGATCCCTCCAAGAAAAAGTCTGAGCTTTCTTCACCTTCCTTCATTTTCCTCTGCAAACAGAGGAAAGAGTCCTTCTCATTTTGTCTCAAGTTTCTTTTATCAGAGGGATGGATATGAAAACACAGGGCTTACCACCAAGAATAGATCTACTTAAGCTCTCTCAAATAAGCAATTATCTCAGATTTCCAAAAGAATACAGACAGCTGAGCTTTGCTGTTTGAAAAGGGACACATTTTCAAACAAAATTGCTTCCAATCCTCCTCTCAACCAGCTTCTTACTTCCATGCTTCAAAACTCAGACAGGGTTTCTCAGATAAACCAAGCAACTGAGTTATATTCCCAGGCAGGGAAGATGCTGTTAGTGCATTATGTCTTGCCAAACAGCATCCAGTCTTGCAGTCTCAGGGCTAAATGAACAAGGATTTCCATGGAAAATGACCTAGGTTCCTTTTCTCCCTGAGCTTTCTGTAGAGCTGTCCGTTGGAAGATGTGCTGCTGGGAAAACACTACAAAAAGAGTTCCCAGGAATACTCATTTTAATGCCTTATTGAATGCACTGTAACTGGTCTTACGTTCTTTTTAAGTCTCCCTTTCCAGTAATGAACACATTTACTGACAAGAACAATTACAGAAGCAACAAATTAATGGAAAGAAAATTTAGAAAGCAAGTATTCATGTTGGAAACTTGGCATAAAATGGTGAGTCCTTTGATCATGGAATGAAGTTGTATAATGCTCTCCTGTAAAGCTGATGGCTAATAAATAAAAAGAAATGGTATTTGAACATTGGTAAGAAAAAATGACAGATGATCAATTATTTGTGAAGAATTAAGAGAGGTGATGATGCTCTTCGATTATTCCAGATAAGAAAAAAATAGGTAAAATTCAATAACTAATTTGATTGATGTTATTTCTACTTGATAAGGAGACTTTTGGGGGCAACAGCAGAGTGCATTGTGCATCCTCCGTGACACCACCACAGTTAAAGCAAGCAGACACAGGCAACAGTCTGTAGCTGTGTTAAATACAAAGTGATGGGAGCTTTAACAAGCTGTGAATGCTGGTTATTCAACACTGCTATCAGGCACACAAGGAGAGATGGGCTTCTGTTCTATAAGCACTCCAGCATTAGTCAGGGTGTCTCTACCTATTCAGATGGCTATTTGTGGTCATTATGACTAATCATATGAATAGGGAAAAATCCCACCAAACTAACCAAAAGAGCCAGCAGTGCAATCCAATTACCATCATCATCATAAGGAATAAAAACCAAGACTTAACACCTTACAAACAATCTTAAGGGCAATCCAGGCAATTTGTTAATATGAACATAGGGATGACTTCTCAAAAAAAACCCCAAAACAAGCTCTATAATTAAATTTCGACAGGGTTAAAGTATTTTAAAATCTGCTCCATCTATGCAGTGCCATTAAAAGCTTAGAAACACCACCACTTAAACCAGCTTGGGTGTTGGAGAATATCAGTAATTACTGAACTCAACTGGTTAACCTTTATTACTGCAACAGTAATCAGTAAGAGAGACACCTAATTGTATTGATAGGAAACACCTCAGTTAAAGGTTTTCTAATTTAAGCTTTCTTTCGCATGGCCAGTCAGAGCTTTGTACTAAATCGAAGATAGAAACTGGGAATGAGGGGGAGCCTAAGACTTTCTGCAGTTAAAAATGTCACTGCAATTTAGTTGGGCAGATGGAAATCATCCATAGCAAAAACTGTTTGGTCTCCAATGGTAGGACAAGAAATCTAGCAATAAGTAATAGGGGGATGGATGTTCCTGACTTGTCTTCAGACAAATCAAACTCTTCTTTGTTCAGTCACAGAAATTGCCCAGATCTAAAGTAATAAATTCCACCTAAAACACAGCACGCTTCTTGACTGTATGTGAAGAGATGGTGATAGAGTGCAGTGTTTGAGAGGGAGGATAAGTATACACTAAAACAATTTAAGCTTTCCTCCTTTTCCTATTTGAAAACTGATTCTCTTCAGACAAAACAAACCTGAAGATAGGTTAAGTCTATTAATTTCAAAGGGTATGTGCGCAAGGACATACCAAGAATGCATAACTCTAGCTTGTAAGCTACACTTTGTACTTACAGCCTGCTATTTTTCATGAAGGATTCATGAAATATGTTGAGATTTTTCAAGTGCTTCATTTTTTTTGCCACTGAGTGGAAAATAATCTTTCAGTTTAATAGACGAGCTTTTCAAACACTTATGCCTAATCTGAAAACCTGCCAGAATTTTCTCTTTTAGCAGATAAGTAGATACTTTTCTTCACTACTTATCTTCCATATCTTTCCCCTGACCTGGTGGCATATGAAGTGGTGCACAGAAAAAAGTGACGCTAAAGGGAAAGAAAAACACTTTTGTGTCAAACCAAAGGCGTTATATGCCTATATTTTATTTGCTGACAAGTGAGGGTGCAATTGCTTTTCTGCTGTTCCTTGTCCAGAACCTCCCTCCATCACTCCTAAACTGACCCGCAGTGCAAATCTCACTCAACTGGTTTTCCAGTGGTTTTTTTCCAGTGGTTTTTTGTGATGTAAATCCGGGACTGCCAGTTAATTCCTAGGGACTGTACACAAAGCCTTTAACCTTTTTACCTCGATCAGATGCTTTGAAATTGCTTCAGAATGCTCTTAAAATGTCGCTGCAGCACACATAACAGGAAAAGGAGACAATCCTGAAGAAGAAATCATGCATGATCCCGCTGTTTTCTCCAAACAGCGTTGCATACATGGTGCGAAAAGCCTACGCATCATTGAAGCACTACTTAATTTCCTCAGATTTCCCTAAGATTACCTAAGGTTTGAGCTGTAAGTCTTTCACTTCCCCCATCTCCTTCACTAGAGCATATTTTTCTCCAGACTTTGGGGCTTTTTGGCAGTGAGACCTTCAGAAGTGGAGTTAATTTCCCACGAAGAACCCAACAGCTAACAGGCTGATGTGGATGGATACGTTTCTTTTCAATATTTGGATAAACTCTGATTCAACTTACTTCTTTAGCTTTACAGTGTAGTTATTTGGAAAACAGAACAATGTACATTACCAGGAGCATTTGAAAACAGAGATTGAGCAATAAGAACATTACAGGACTTGATTTCAAAAGAATGCATGCAGCAATTATTCCAGGCTGCATTAAATTACAAAAATTGAGAAAAGCTGTGACCTAGATATTTCTTCTCTTGAAATATTTTTCATTTCATGCCTCTACTTCTTTTTTTTTTTCAGAGTCTGTTTTGTAATGAAAGGAATATTATTTTGTTGGTAAGGTTTTTAATCTCTGCAAACCCATTATGCTTTATTAACAGGTTGCAGGGGATAGTTAAACACAACAGAGACATATGTAGTCTCAGCAGAGCGGACCAACTGATTTTGAAACAAAGATACCCTGCAAACCATTGGAAGTTATACAAAACAGACAGGGAGCTATTTAAGAGAGGAAACCTGATATGGACCCAGTGCTGGAATTGAAAGGCTGAAAAGCTCAAAGAGCAAAATTTAAGTAGAAAATGTTATATGTGCAGGAGGGGATTACCTATGAGTTGAATTATGGTAAACCACTCTACATTAAGGAAAAGTTCTGATACATATCTTTTCAAAGGAAAATACAGTCAGTTTTCATTGATTCAGTGCTCAGAAAGTGGTATACACAACAAATAGAAGAATAACACCTTATATTGAGAAACGAATGGATTTTTTTGGTGCAATTGAGTGCTTCAGAAAGGTAGAAAAGTCTCAGACAACATTCAGAATCCTGTCACGAGGTTTCAAAATAGTGTGTAAAACTGAATGGAATGTATCAAACACTCGGATGCTGTAATTAGAATAATTACTCTGATTCAGGATCCATACTGGCTGGGAACATTATGTGGTGAGCCATTACAGTTTTTTAAATCTGCTCCTAAATAGCATTGAGTAGCATAGGCATAAGCTCATCTACGAAAGTCATACAGGATTAGTGACTACTGACTAAAAGATTTCAGTAAATTGCAATTTATTGCAACATTACTCATGTCTACAGTAGTCAAGTGATTACCGTCTATACACAAATAGCTTTACCTGAAGTGGCTTATCAGCTACTATTAATAGTTCTCTTATATGCTTCTCCTGCATCCTGTTTAAACAGTTTTGCCAATCCCTAATTGCATCGTCATGGGTCAAAAGCAATTTTTCCAGGGACTTTATTGCCCCTTTGAAGTATTAACTGGTAGAAACACTACCTCTAGCAATATCAAGGTCCAGCAGAAATATTGCCATATATTTTAGATGAAGACATTCAGAAGGGGGCTCTGATAGAGATTTCAGCACTCCTTTCCTAGAACTAGATGTGTTCTTGGCTACTGCCACTGTGACTCAGAGTACCCCACATTGCAAGTACTACGTGCCGCAGGCATGGCAGTGACATAGGCAGCTTCCCCACCTGCCTCTATGGGCAATGGGAGAAGAATGCAGAAGAACTAATCCCTGAAGAATTAATCCCTACACTGCATGCACTGATTTCTTTACAGTCTACCCCAGCCTAAGCAAACCCTTATTAGTGACAGCAAGAGCGACTGGTTGCGAAAAGCAGATTACTGCATGACACATTTATGATTTACACTAAAATCCAGCCATTAAAAACACGTGTCTTTACCAGAAATCCTGCGTAAGAGGAGAAAGATGCTAAAGGACAAATGTTTCCAAGAGAACGCATTATTCTTATGGCACCAGGATTGTACCAAAGGTAGGATGTCTGCAAGCTGATTGTGACCTACCTGTGGCAAGTGGAAACCCATCGTGATTTTCACTGGAAGAAGAAATATAATCACCCTACTGAGTCAGTTTCTTGAGTTCGGAAAATCCAAGCCCTGTGCCCACAGTTCCCCCACAGTTTGACCACCGTAGGTAAGAAATATTTTCCTACATGCTGAATAATGACTTTACCCACTCAAAATAGATTTTCAATATAAATATGTCCTACACGAACTGAAAGCACTTAGATTTGAAAGAGCTATTCACGTCTATTAAGTCAGACAAATGATTGAAATTTAACATTAGAAGCGCAACTCCACACCTTGTATCATTTATTGACAGGAAATTAGGAACAATTAGATCTCTGTAAAACAAGGCAAAACCATGATTGCCGAAGGTCAGACTTCAGGAAAACCCAGCAGAAAGCTCTACAGCAGAAATTCTTTATAGGCATGCATCTTTACACTTATATTGTACATATGGTTTCAGCAACAATCAGGTAAAATGGACAAAACCAGATTTCTCCCACCAGCTGTAACAAATTCAACCCTTTTTTTTTGCCCCCCTCCTTTTAAAAATAAGCAGAACTATTGCACAGAGCAGACACTCTCTGGTCTTTTATGGGTGTTATTTTGCTCTGGAATAGAAAGAGGACTGGCAAAGATTGCTTGCAAGTACAAAAATAAAAGGAAGAGAACTAGTTTCTTGCAGCTCACTATGTGTATTTCTTGAGTTTTAATACTTTCACATTCAGAAAGTTCACAATGAAACACCTTGTGTAAATATTGCAAGCCCCTACCTGGAATTCTCACAACGAGCTGCCAGCAGATAAAGTTCTGCCTGTTACTTTCCGTAAATGGATAACCTTAAAAACACACACGAAATCACCCAGTCAGATCTCATAAGTTCTTTTCTTCAAAATGGAGTGACCTAGTGATTTGTAATAGGTATGTCCACATTAGATTGGAAATTAAGGACCATTTCCAAAACCTATGTCCAATTGAAACCAGTTCTGAATTGGTTCATTAGGGTTCTGAGGGTTTGAAGTTTTTATACACATGCATTATATAAAGTGCATTAGATATATAGGTAGGTAGGTAAGTAGATAGGTAGATAGATGATAGATAGATAGATAGATAGATAGACAAACAGACAGAGATCTTTTTCTTCTAACTTCCAGTTCTGTCTAGCGCTAGAGCCAAACGTGCCAGAACACAGCAAAGAGGACTATTCTCTTGATACTCCCAGCTGTGGCCAGAAGAAATTATGCCTGAAATCGTGTGAGAAAATTTCAAGACAAATGAGCTTTGGCTAGCTCAACTGTGAACGTTTGGATGCTTATTTAAAGTGAAGTGACCCCAAACTGCAAAGCACTGGATGTTCACTCGTCACTAATTTCTAACAGTCACTCTGAGACAGGGTGAAACAGCCAAGAAAGGGCTATGGGCTCCTTGCTTGCACAAAGGATTTAAGAAGTAAAGGAGGAAAGGAAAAGTGCCTGGGATTTGTAGGCAATGTTAATTGAAGAAATTGTGGGGTTTTGGTGTTATGCAGGAGTTTTGGCATTTGAACAGTACCCTATGCACAAAGGCAGAGGGTGATGGCAGCCATCAGGGTGGCAGAGTATCTTTATAGGCAAGTTAACAGACATCACTATGGTCTGGCCCTACTTCTCCTCTGTGTATGGAGAAGGGGCTATTTGTGGAGAAAGAGATGGAAAAGACATCCTTCCATCATCTACAGGATAGATAGGACAATCCCACTCCCTCTCCTCCGCCACCAGCTTGCCTTTGAGACACTTCCTCTGCTATGTGTTGGGCCACCTTCATACTCCTGAGTGAAGCTGAAGGAGTAGAGGAAATCGTTGAGTGATTCCCTTGGGAAAGCTTATGTGGAGGATTGGGGGTGAAAAAGGATAGGTGCAAGGAAGGAGGATAAGGAGAATTTGTGGTCTGGGGAGCCCTTTCTGTCGCTGGGCCCTCCAATGAGTGCAGCTGAGATGACTATGTGCTTTTATAAGCAATTATTTTAAAGTGTGCCCAGAGGATGCAATAGTCAGGCTTTATTGGATATGTAATACACACTGTGACAGTATATGGCGTTTCTGCAGGCCAAAATTACAATTCCGGGACCTTGCAGCCTGCAGCTGCTCAGTAAAACAAAGGAAATCCCACCGAAAGAAAAAAAGGAGGGGGGTTAATATGCTTTTAAGCAAAATCCAAACATAGATTATATGACTTCCCTCATTTCATAGCTTTTCTGTGCCTTCTGGGGCAGCTGGAGGGAATATGAAAGAGCACCTTCCCTAGAGCTTTTGCTAGTGAGGGCTGGGGAAAGAAGTGGG
>JANRGW010008344.1:12541-71566 GCA_024733675.1 Psilopsiagon aymara
GAAGTGGGGGGGGGGGCACAGCCACTGCAGGCACAGCTCACACTCACACCTCGTACCGAGGAGGGATATTGGCATCAGAGGAGCCAGAGCTGGTGGTGGCCCTTGTACTGGTAATGTCAGGACTGTGACTTCCCTCTTGGCTCCTCAGGGTAGAAGTCCAGGATCATCCATGCCATGTTTCATAGAATCACAGAACAGTTTGGGTTGGAAGGAACCTTAAAGATCATCTAGTTCCAATTCCCTGTTAGAGGTAGCTCATTAAAACATGATTGGTCAAGAAGCCAAAGGGGAAGCATCCAGCAGGTTAAACATCTGCCTAATTGGAAGCAAATAAGATCAGTTTTTTTGGGAGAGGCTTGCAACTAGTCCTGGAAGCTGACTGTAGCAGGACAATGCTTTGGGAACAGAGGCAGCCAAGGACAGAGATTGTGGAAGCTCTCCCCTACCACAGAAACCACACAGCAGATTTTCTCTTTTATGTTGCTTATTACGCCACTGACCCTAACCTGTTTAGTAAATGACAAATTGTTCTGCACTCGAAATAATTTCCCATGAATGACTTTTGTTTGTTTTCTTCTCTTAAAAGTTACTTTGGTTTGGGGGAACTTTGTTGCTGTATTCCAGAAATCAGGCTGAGAATTTCCCTTCTAGAACAGAGTGTGCAGATGTTGGCAAGACAGATTAGGATCTCACCAAGCACTCTTGCAACCAGATTGATCAACACAATGGGCAAGTAGGATATGAATGCAGATCTCAGATAAAACATGCAAAATATAAGAACAGTGAAGCACAGAAAGGGGATGGTTAAGCATTCTTGGATGCTCTGGGCAGGGGCAGCAGCTCCTTTGCATGCTATACGGTGTTAATAAAGCCTCAAGAAGCCATACCATTGCTTTAATTGCAAAACCAAGTGTGGCACAGATCAGATGGAGTTTGTACTTTATTTCACCACTTCAGTTTTGCTGGGAACGTATTTTGAGGTGGTAAATGCTGCTCAACTGCTAGGGTTCAACTATTCCTTACCTTGAAGCTTCTCTTGGCAGAGAACACCTCATTTGGGTTGCCATGGCCAGCTCCACATTATACTCTTGAGAGTATTTGTAGAACAGAAGGTGATGGCACCTATTTGTGCAGAGCTGCTGCAGTACATGGACCCGGTGTGCTCAGAGGAGGCAATAGACATGGAAAAGGGAGACCAGGTGAGTTGGTCTATCATTGGGCCCATACACCTGACCACACCAGGTAGCACTGTGGAGGCACCAAAGGGGACATGTTAGGGCACAGCACGCTCAGACTTCGCCCAGAGCTGGAACATGGGCATCGTACCCTGCAGTTCAGAAAGGCATCTAAGGACTAATGAAAGCAACAGCTTTTCAGACCTGTTAACTCAGATACTGGACACAGAGTTAGGAAGTCTGAAGTAATATATCGGGCAAAAAACTCCATTAACTAAAGCTGAGTTAAAATATCACTGTTAACCACTATCCAAGTTTAATACAAAATCTCTTTGGCTCCCTGGTTCTAGCAATTTTATCAACATTTGATCTCCTTTGACATCAGAGCTGGCTTCTGTCTCTAGCTCATTTTGTCTAGACTCAGTGTTTACATTAGACTTACCCAGATTGGCACTGTTTGCTTGGCAACCTCCTTGTGTGCGCGTGTATATGCTTATAGCAGCTTTGTTTACGCAGTTTCCCACTGAGTTTGTGACCAAAAATAAACACAGAATTAAATGTGAGCAATACTCAGTGGGACACTAAATGCATTTTATAGGCTTTGCCTCTGAAGCAAAAGGATATGAACTGATTTTCAGGCATCTACAAAGAGCCATAATCAAACCCAGATCATCAGACAAGAGCGATTGTTCGGGTGAGCTAAATTTCTTCTGCTTTTCACCATTGGAACAATTACTGAAACCTCAGTCATGTTCAATATGTAAAGTGGCAGCAAAACCTAAGCCTCAAAAAAAAAATCTTCAAGACAGCTTTTTCTGTGTATAAATACACCAGACCAGGACCAGGAAGAGTCAGTGAAGAGGTGAAGAATCCAATGGACTTTCTAGTCAAGTTCTAGTCACGTTCTAGTCAAGTTAGCTATTAAGATACTGTGCAGCCCTGGGTTCTTCTAAGTGCCTTTTCCTGGTCATGTCCCCATGACACATGCTGGCTGCAGCTTGGCTGTTCACATCTTGAAAATGAGACTTCATTTGGATGGAAGTTCGTCTAGTCAGAAGGAAACCCCAGTGAACAGAGGCAACAGGTTTGCTGCTGAATCTGACATTGTGTTGAATGGATTTTGCTTTCAGAAAACAGGAAAAATACAGAAGAATACTTTATTTACTTAGTAAAGCAGTTGTTTTCACTGGGGCTGAGCTTTCTGTGATAGCACCAAATGCTTGAAAAGGTAGGGCTTGCAGCAGATCCCCATCATTCCTGGGGTGCTCTGCAGAGTTCCTATTGATTTCTCAGACACATTTGTCCTAGCCATCAGTTGCACATGACTTCCCTGGCTGATGGCAGATCTCCAGCAAGACAGCCTGAATGGCACACACAAGTTACGTGTGTATTCATGGCTGCAAAAAAGCATCTCCTGAGCCAATATAATGAGTACAAGACACAGCTGAGCTGATACGAAGTAATGCATGGATGTCAATTTTCAGCCAATAGTGAAGTGTCAGGACACAACTGTTTGGCAAGCCCTTTGCCCTTTATGTGTCCAAACCAGTGTGTCAATGCCTTTGTACAGCAAAGGGCTCTGGATGTTACAGGAAGCATTCCACGTTGCTTTTTGTTAGCTCCAAAAAAACCCTTGCAAAACCCTCAGAAATTAGAAGTGAATCACAGGTCATTTCTATTGCAAAATCTCAGCGATAACCCTTGATCATTCAAATCTTCTCTTTCACATGTAATCACATCTTATGAGCTGTGGTGTGATGTTCCACTTATGTGCATGGAATAAGAAACGATGACTCACACCTTTTCCCAGTTGTTGTACAGACAGCCTTTCCTATGTAACACTGTGATAGATATCTGATTACGATGATAAGAGGTTCATGTATGTTTTACCTCCTTGTGTAATTTCCAGCCCATATTCTGGACATAAAACATCTAGAAACCCCCAGCTTGTCCAGTTGGTCATAAAATAAAGCATATTATGGGCATCAGCGGAAAAAGTATAAGCCAAGTTTGTTAGAAGCATAAACTTCTAAACCTATAAAAGACATTTAATGTCAAAATTAATGTGCAGACCCTGGAGAAAACCTTGCTGGTGTCCAGATATGAAGAATAACTGAATAAATTTCCTCGGATCTTCATGCAGTCTTACATCTAGAGCTGCCTGAAGCAGAATCTGTTAATGCAGATAGGGAAATCTCAGGCTCCTGAGGGGACAGGCAGCTGACCCTCACTGCTTGTGAGCTCATGGACTGCTTTTCTATGGCACTAAAGTATTTACTTCATAGGCATTGATTAAGATTCAAAATAAGGTGGGAAAATAATTCTTCACAATCAGATCGGAAGCAGGCAGAGCTGACAAGTGATTTTACAATGGAAACCTGACAGTTGTTGCACACAGAATGCCTCCTCTATTCACTTGACCATTAATTTGAGGGATTAGAGGGAGCTTAGGGGAAATGAGGAAGTCTGGTAGGTTAAGCATGACAATTCCAAGAACAGCTATTCCCCAGATTACCTATTTTAGGCTAGCTGGGCTTCCCAGGAAGCCCTGAGAGAGTTTCCTAGCCATGATGAGCAGTCACCTTGCCTGCACAGCAAAGCATGGAGCTATTCATGTCCCACCTTACCGCTACAACAAGCTCTTCCAGAAACCTCCCTTGGAGATTTCTGATGGAGATAAGCAGCAGTATTTCTTGAGTGAGTGCCACAGTGTTTGTACAAGAGCAATCATCACACCAATCTCCTGTGGCAATGAGGTCCACAAGCTAACTATAGGATGCCTGAAGAGCTATTTCCTGGTATTCTTTCACTTTCCACCAGCTGCTGTTGTTATGATTTAACTCATTATTAGTTTCAAGTATGATGCAGCATTTGTTGTTCTTATTAAGGGAAAATAAAGCAATGAAGCAGTTGTTCTTATTAAGGGAAAATAACAGTCTGTCTGGCCTCCACTTGGACTAAAGCTCATTTCTCCCTGGGGAGTTTTCAGCGTTAGCTCATCTCCGACAGCAAAAGCTGTGATATTAGCACCCTCCAAAGCACTGGATTACTGTAACAGTGGAAACTGGGTAGTGAAGCAAAACTCACAGGGTTTCCCATGGGAACGTCTTCATACCGATAGCCAAGAGGATGGTCACTTCTGAGTGCAAGAAATGCTAGTAAAATAAACACACGCTCCGAACTTGCTGGGCTCTAGATCTTCCTGCTAAATTTGATTACTACTTAAGAGATTTAGAAAGCAAGATGCTCTCTGCCTTATAAGAGTTTATTCACAATGTCAGCTAAAAGTGACAGACACTGCTGTAATTCAAACCAGAGGGTGGGGGAAAAAGGAGTTCTGAAAGCTTGGCTTAGGCTGGAGACCAGAGCAGAAGTTGATGGAAGAGCAGCATTTTTGAGGGAAAGGCGAATTGAAGGAATGAAGTTTTGAAATTCCTGTCTTTCCTGCCTCCCCAGCAAGCAGGAGAAGCTAACGTTCACTGGCTTCACATGGAACAAAGCAGAGCTTGAAGGTTTAAGCTTCAGTGCTCCCACTGGCTGTGCCTAGATGGCTGCTTAGCCTGAGCTCCTGCTTTTGTGTACAGACCAAAAAGGCTCTGGCTTGCTCAAAGGTGAGCCTGGTTTGTGAAAAAAAGGCTCTCCAAAAGCACTGGACTGTGCTGATGGATTCAACATTGGAGTATCAGAAGGAGCAAGGCTTGAGTGCTGAGAAGAGCATCTCCAGTTCACGGGAAAAGCAAATAGCTGCTGCACACTGGTTCTCATGAGCAGTGAGTTAAACCACCTGCGGATCCGCTCAGCACTGCCCCTTCTGCTGACCTTTCTGCCTGGTGCAATCTCTCTTCCAAAACGTGCACATCTTGTGCCTACTGCACATGGCTAAATTATGAGTGGGAATGAATTTTCCAAGCAGACACTGACATCCCAGCTGATGAGACAACCCAGCCTGTGAGCGACCATCACAACAAAGAAGTGAGAGGAAAACATACTCTCCCTCCTGCATGGGATCTGCTGAGCCACACAGCTCTGCACCAAATCCCACATAAGACTTCCAGAAAGCCTCAAATAATTAACAGCATGAAGCTAACCGTATGTCAAACTTTTCAAGGCATATATCCAAACTGAAAATGAGTATCTGTTAGAATTTTACTTAGAGAAGAAAAACAACAGATTTTTTTATTCATGTTCTAACATATTTCCTTACCTATCTCTCTACCCAAGAACTTTCGCAGCTCAGTATCCCAGTCTGGGTTCAACACCATCCCATGTGTATCCCATTCACCCATCCTTAGCTTCAAATCAACCTTGAAACAAGAAAAAGTAGGGGAGGCTCTCAGCATTATCATATAGATGGAATAGAAGTGGGAACAATCATCTTATGATTTCCTTCCATCTGGTAAAATGTAAGAGAGTAAGAGAATACCCAGAGATGTGCCCTGCCATGCAGGACTCAGAGAAAAGGTTGGTGAAAGCCTGCGCATCACTGAGCCTGTGCCTTGTTGCCCTTAGATTTCCGATAGAAGCTCCAACAACTACAACCAAAGAGTAACAAGAATCTCATGCCACAGGATAGAAAAAGAAAGAAGCCTGTTGGACATAAGCATCCACCAATATTAACTAATAATCTTAAGAGAGTTGGGTCAAGATTTCAATCACAGTCCCAGGAAATGGATGAACTGGGGATCCTAGACCTCCATGTGAAGGAGTTGCATGGAGGCCTTAGACATTCAATCTCAACACTGGAGATTTGCATTGACTTGTGGGTCCAATGTGCCCAACCTCAGATATTTAATGACGTCAGATGAAGACTGAGAATTTGTGTCTTGGTCAACAAAAGGGCTCATGCTTTTGGAACATTTCTTCCAGTTTTCTATCTGGGATGAGACAATGGGCAACCTGATTAACCTGCCATCAGAAATGCCTGTATTAAGACTCTCTGTAATAGTCAGGCAGTGAGCATGGATTGGTACACAACTATGAAACCAGAACATGTTGTTTCTCAGAGTTTAACCTGTCAGCCCTGGCATCAGCTCAGCCCTGACATCACATTTCAACTGCTCTTCAGCATGCAAACTGCAGGACCTAAAGGCTGGCACTCATACACGGCTTCATGTCTTTTATTGTAAAGGTCTGACTCCTTTTCCTGAAGCTTTTAAGTATGGCCCTTTGAGCATAATTAAATGAGACAGAAGCAAAAATCAAGAGGCCTCTGCTTTGAAAAGAGACGTGACACTTGCTGATTGTTAACCACAAAACATGGAACTCTTTTCTTTCTTCTTTTTTTAGTTTTTCCTTAGTGTTAACTCCTCATTTTTATTTCCTTTGAAGTAGCTTGATGTTACCAGAGCCTAAAACCCCAAAATGTCTTCAGCAGCATGTTGGGGCATCACTCCTTCAGGGAGCGGAGCCACCAAGTAGCCCCTGGGATAACGCCTGCATCCTGACAGTTTTACTGTCATCACAGCACCATCAGGCAAGCAGAAGGCTTGTTTTTACCTGCACCAAACACTTTGTTTACATTTTAACTTCCTATAACTACCATCCACCTGCCATACCACACTGTTACCCGCAGGCTGCAGCAGAATTTCCCTCAACCATATGTATACGACACTTCCTGCAGTCTTATAGCAGTGACGACGAGTATGGTCAGCCCCATCTACAGCAACTGCAACAGACTTTTCAGACCATAACTGCAAAGTCTTTGGGGGTTAAATATCTCTGCAGATGGACTCATCTGTCACCTATATGAGAACTGAGATTTGCAGTGCTTATTGTCAATAATTACCTACTTAAAGCAAATATGTCATTATAAGGACGAGGTGGATTCTTATGACTGGCCTTTGTCATCTCCTCCCCAGCCCAAGCATGAACCTGTTGCATCCTCTTGCCTAACTCAGGCATGACCCTTATCCTAAATTAGTTTCTCTACCCAGTCTCTGGGTAGAGTCATGCTGAGCACCTAGAAGGAAACAAACCAACCTTGGCTTCTATGATGGAGAATTCTACATGCCACATCCATAAATCAAATCCTTATTAGCTATCTTGTGGTTAAGTACTTTCACCATTAAAATCTTTTTCTAGCACAGATCTGTCTGGATATCGTTACAGCCACTGTAACTTGTCATGTCTCCTTTAGGTATACAAAGAAGACCCCATTCCCAAATCCATTTTCTTCTAATTTCAATTTGATCAGACGTTGTTTTTTAATTAAAATTTTAAAAGTTTGGGTAGTCCTTAATGGCAACAGGGGGAAAAAGCACATTTCCATACTACTGCTTTGTCCTCAGCAATGCCCAATCCTAAGGCAAATAGTGATGCTATAACAGCATGGGAATTGTACAAAAGCGTGAGCCAGTATCCATCTACTCTTCTGACTCAAAGAGTCACCATTTCCTTAACTCTGAAAGCATCATAAAATGAAACATTTCTTGGATATTCTCTGACACATGAGCAACAGTTTCTCAAAGTCAGTGGGAGCCTTTCCACCTCCATTAGTGGGCGTTTTATCAAGTTCTGCTTTTGTAAGTGCTTTTTAGCTGGGCTAAGATCTCCAAATCCTACAATAATTTGAACTTTACTGCCTGTGTTAGAGAAAAAGCAGCCAAAAAAATCCCACAAATAAATGTATGGAAAAGAAATAGTAAAGCAAGGTTTCCCCAAACAGTATTTACTGATAACAATGCAGCTTTGTGACTGCTTTCATATTTTTTTATGTATTTCCAAGACAAAACCAAAGGGAAATATATGATTTCTCCAAATTTCTGCCAAAAAGGCAGTTCCCAGAGTATACATTTAACGACAGCACCACAGGAAGACAATTTTTCCCATCCTAAGTTCCCTGCCCACTGCAAAAAGGACATCAACAGGAAGAAATCCCACACAAGGGGCGGGTGTAAGGACACGTCTGGTTAAAGTGAAATAATTCTTTCTAGCTGAGATGGTTTGAAAGGACTCTGGTGAGCAGTGTGTCATCTACTGGAGATTGCCCAAATCTGAGGTCTCAATGGGGCTCACTGAAATAGACCGTTCCCTCATTAGGCTGATAGGAGAGTGCCAAATACCTGTCCCCAGAGGATTTTCTCATACCTGATGAGATCATGGTCTTTTGGGGATGATTCTCTGCTTCCAGGCTGGAAATGGAGAGTTTTATTTCTTTGGAAGGAGAATTTACAGAAGAGCAGGTTATCTGGGCCTTTGGCCATCATGCAAAGCCAAGCTCAAGCTGCCAATGTAGCACTCCATGGAAAGTGGCAGTGATCCCTGTTACAATGGGAGATTAAAAGGTGATCTGAAATGAAGGAAGGACCACCCCGATGCAGCACTTCCAGTTAAACTAAAGGAGAAACGTATGCTATAAGCAGTGTAATACATGTAAACTTCATTTGTATCTAAACCAGGCTTCAAAAACTTACTGGTGGAGAAGAAACACCAACAAATCAAATGTGGCAGAGGATAAAGGAAGGATTTGAGAGGGATCCGAACAAGAAGGCATTCTCCTATGGAAGCTCAGACAGAGCACAGCCATCCATGAGCTCACAGGAACATCTTCCCA
Organism: Psilopsiagon aymara; assembly: GCA_024733675.1. Classification (NCBI taxonomy): domain Eukaryota; kingdom Metazoa; phylum Chordata; class Aves; order Psittaciformes; family Psittacidae; genus Psilopsiagon; species Psilopsiagon aymara. The sequence continues at coordinate 21,269 of JANRGW010008344.1, forward strand.
GGAAGGGAGGACTTAAAGAGCCAAATAAGTCCATGAAATTCACACAGGGCCTTCAGTGATGGAAGAAACACTATGCCTGAAGAGACACATTCCCCAATCAAGACCACAAAAGCCCTTAAAATTATCAGGTGAGTTGGTTTAGATTCTCTGGCAGGATTTCTGCAGTGCAGCAAGATGCACAGTGTGGTGGGCTCTGATAAATCACACGCCACTGGCTGCATTGCTGATGCAGAGGAATGAGATCCACCAGGACCAGTCAGCATCTTTCCAGGACAGAAATCAGGTTGAGTTGTGAAGCTGTGACACCAAGTGTCTGACCAAGACTTGACCTTGGCAATGACCTCTGCATGGTGTTGGAGAGAGGGAAGCTACCGGGAATTGTGTTCTTGATGGAGATTTCCTGGGGGGAAATTGGAGAAATCACTCTATTATCTTGGTGGAGCCCACTTATTCCTGGATGGACTTCCTCACTAGTTGCTATTTCTGACCTGCTTTTGGCTAAGCACTGCATGATTGCTGTCTAAGTCAGAGCCTTCAAATGAGTGATCACAACTTGACTCACTTTAAGTAAAATTATGACTTTTAATATCAAAAAGGAAGTAGAGCTGGAGGAGTCAGGGAGGTTGAGGGCTCAGTGACTGCTATGATAAAGGGGGCTGGAATTTCTATTAGGAAACATGCAAAAAAATGCCTTCAAATATATCTCCTTGCGAAAGAGGAAAGGTCTCCTCACTGACCTATATGGATACCTTAAGGAGGCAAAATAGGAATCATATCATCTGTGCAAAAAAGGATGCAAAAGCAACAAAGGAAGCGTCTTAGAGCTGAGGAGAGCAGAGATAAAAAAAGAGCAATCGAAGTGAACTTAGCTGGACTTTTTAATAAGGGAAAAAGCCTCAGATGTTTTCCAGCCCCAAATATGAAGAGGGAAAAGGTGTTGTGGTGCACTGAAAATGGAGCAGAAATAGGAGAACTGAAGATTACTTCAGCCATCCTGCTGCCCTCCCTATGGTGCTCAGTGAAGAGCTGCTGCAGAGTGTGGGGCAAAGGCAGGGGGGCAAATAAGAAGGTGATGTGGAGAGGATGGAGCTGGGAGGGAGTCACAACCATAGCATTACATGGGAAAGCCCAGAGGAACAGGGAAATCTCCATCCATGAGAAACTGCAAGTCAGAAGCATGGATCTGTAACCCAACAACTGCAATCAGGGAAAGGAGCAAGGAGAAAAACACAGTTTGGGCAATGGGAGGCCACTGATGCTGAACTGACAATGTGGGGAGGTTCCAAAAACAGTATGTGCAAGAAAAACTAAGACATTGTGAATGTCTACTGCCCCCACTCTTGTTTCTTCCAAGAAATGGGTCCCGGCTCCCGTCTGGCAGGACATGAGTCATTTTGACCACCCTCAGTGAAAGTCAATCATGTCCATGTGGGAAGAAGAAAGCCCTTGGCACATGCTACGGATGTTGCCTTCCTGGGCATCGTCTGGGTAACATACTTCCACAAGACGGAGCTGCCATTCATTTTTTGGCAAATGACTAATAATGACTTGCAAAACTTGCTACTGTGCTTTTCATCACAGCTGCTCTGGGGATATGGTTCTGGCACACAAAGCACTGCTACCATCGTGACAAAAGCAATTATACTAGTAAAAAAAGCAGGCCAAAAAGATATAAGGTTATTGTCAGAGTGAGGGCAGGGGAATTACTGCGATGACTTGTCCACAAAATAGCTTAACAGAGTTGATTTCTTATCATGACATCATGAGTTATGCTGCCTCAATTATGATGAGTGATAATCATGACAAAAACCGCTCTAGCCATGGCCTTGGGAGATGAAAACTGGGGGGAGGAATTAGCAGGGGGTGGGGAAAAAGAAGAAGAAATAATATTAAGTCACAGGCAACAGAATGAAAAGCTTCAGTACACACTAAGCCAATAGAGATGGGTTTCAATTATAGCGTTTGAGTGGAGCAGAAGGAAAAATAACTCCACAAGAGCAAGACAAGGATTACTTTATAGTGTGTACCTATATGAAGGCAGGCTCCCTGAGGGAGGATTAGGGCTCAAAGGAGTCCTGACATGGCAAACAACCCAGAAAAGGTGCATGGCCCCCAGGCAGAGGGAGCATTTAGATTGGAGCTCTGCATCCTCAAGATGCTGTGCATTTTCATCGTATGGCACTTTTTGTAATGCCACCTAATGTTGCTATAAAATCAGAGGGTTTCTACACCTCCTGAAGTGCTCAGAATTCCACAGTTCTCTCTGCCAGAAATCTGTCCTTTTCCTCCTAAATTTCCTTATTGTAAAGCTATACCTGGACATTGGATGTTCTCCCCGCATGCTCCACTCGTAGGATGCTGCAGAGCTGTAATACCCCCAGGACCTCCCTTTTGTATGGATAACCAAGCCAGAATCTCTCAGTTCCTTCACATCAAATGGTCCATCCTCTCCCCGGGGCTCTGGGGGCTGCTGAGCATATTCCAGGTGGGAAATCTGATCCCCCAAGGCTACCTCTGCCCTGGAATTAGGGGGTAGCTGGGTGGTGAGAAACCCACCTCTGAGGAAAGGGCTAAAAACAAACAAAGCCACACGAGAGCCAAGGAAAGCTGGAAGTAACGAGATGGTTTGTGTAAACTAAATTGAGCAAGTTCCATGCAGAAGGCTCAAGTTACATTTTGAGGGCAGGGAGAGGCAAACTCAGGCACCAACAGCAGCAGTTTCAAAGCAATTCCAAGACGATTTCTTCCCCACTGCCCCTGTGCCACCCTCCACCATCTGGAAAAGTCGGGCAAACAGATCCTTTCAGGTATACTAAGGTGAAGAAAAAGAGCAAAATATCTAAGCTGTCGGTTATAGGCTGTTGGAAAGAGTATTGGTGCCGGGCACACCAATGGATGTTTGCTGCCTCAGCATATGTACAGGGCTAAGGCACGGCTGCGCTCCCCCACAGACCACCCAGCACTGCAGGTCTGCTCACATCCCGTGCTTATTCTCCCTCTGGTATCTTTGGGACACCCCAGCATGGAGAGGGACCAAGAGCAATTGTTTGAAGGCCACACAAACATAAACAGTTGCAGGTTTAGAAAACAGGAGATAGAGATTTGTGCGATAGAGCTGTCACTCTTGAGAGCGAGACACAACTATAAAGTCAAACTGAAAAACCTGTCTGGCTCAGGAGCATGGAAAATGTGCTGAGGGCAGGAGTCATGGAACATGGTAAGATGTTTATCAGCCCTGGGGTTTACACTTTTTGAAAATGAAATTGGAACTGAGAGCTAGGAAGAGGGAGAGAGAAAACAGGGGCTCCTCACTTCTTGGGTTGCCATTTCAAAAGCATGAAACAGATACAGCAATAGTGTGGCAGAGATTTAAAAGGAGCCTGCGGTTTGCTCTTCTGACTACTCCCAAAGAAGATTCAGATGTGTTAACGATGGGGGAAAAAGGGATAGACCCTCTCCCACCCAAAAGCTCCTACGGCAAGGCAGTTGGAACTGGATGATCTTAGGGTACTTTGCAACCCTAACTATTCTATCATTCTAATATTAAGCCTAACATAGTCAGCTCTCAGCCTGAGAACAGTGTGATCAAGCGCATTTCTGCAGCACTTGGAGAAATGGGATATCGCTCCTCTCTCTGCTCTCAGCAACACCTTAAAAAATGCCTTTTGTGTAGGATTAAAACTAAACCCAAATGCTGCTGCCTGTCCAGATCCAGAGGAGATGACAGCCAAGGGGTTTGGGTGAAGTCAGGAAAAGTTCGCATACAACACTTGTGTGTGGTAGAGTGATGTAACCCCTTAGGTAGCTCCCAGTGTTCTGAGGTTAGCTGGCCATTTACTTTTCCATTAAAAACCTGGCAAGCTTCACACAAGCATTGCAACACCTGATTTCCGTAGGGCAGAGAGGATGCTGACCCACAGGCTGCCCCTGCGCTCCGCTCCCCTGGGTGTACAGGCGCTGCTCTAAATGTCAAGAGCCAGAAGCCACTCACTCCTGGAAGAAATGACTCAACACCCGGACCAGACACATTCCAGCATGCAGGAAAACAGCTGAAATGCTGAGTGGTCTTGCAACATCCAGCCACTTGACAGAGTGAAGCAATCACCCACATGAGCTGGTTCTCAGCTCAATTAAGCCCAAGTCCGTCTGCAAAGCACAAGAGTCACCAGGATCGGATTTGTTCCTCCACGGATTATGGAGAATCCAAACCCAGAGTAAGGTGGACATCAGCGCCTCTTCCCACCCATTATCTCAGTGCGGGCAGTGGGCTGTGTGTTGGACATTCCTAAAACACAGAAAGAGCCTCCTCCTGCTGTGCACAGAGAGAAGCATCCAAGCTTCCCTTTGCAGGGATGCAAAACTGCTACTCTGGGAGGAGGAAGCACCTCCTCAACCCTCATCCTTCACACTCAGAAACAATGGCATGGATATGTTTGCATTTTTTGCACTTCAACAGTTCTGTTACATTTGGATGCATTGCTTTTCTTTAGGAAGCCTGGGAAATGTTTGTGCTCTAGGGAAAATATTGAAGAATACAAAACAAAATCAACCAAAAAACCCCAAACAGCAGAAGTGAGTGTATGTTTTCAGTGGCAACAAGGGTGGTTTATCAAAGCTTCGAAAGCAAAACCTCTGTAGTTACAACAATAGATTTGTATTACAGAAAGAGTTGTGAGAAACCAATGTTTCAGAGCTAAAATAAGCTCAGCCCTAGCAGGTGTTTAACGGAGCCAAGCGAGGTAAACATCTACCCATTACAGATGCAATTATCTTTTTGAACCAGAAACAGGAATATTGGAGAAAACAGCAAAATGTTCGACTTCCAAAATATTTAAGTTATTTTGAGTGTTTGACCAGTAGGAGGGAGCAAAGCAGGCACAAAACTACTCGTGTGTGCTTCCAAATGTACATATACTATCCAAGCTTTCATAGCCGAATGGTTAACAACAAAGACAATTACATTCTTGCTACAGCTGATTAAACAGTTGATCCCACGGACCCCAGGCTTCTCAGACATGGTTGTTTGCCGTAAGCATAACCAACAAAACAAAAACAAGGCTAAAGCGGAGATGTTCATCTGCGATGGCTCGGATTCAGGACAGCAACCCCAGCCAGAGCCATGCATAAACACAAAACACGTCCTGTTTATACTAAAATTAATACAATTTAACCAGAACTTAAAAGGGTTGGGAATGTGGGGGTGTGCTGAAATTTATAACTGAACTAGGATCTCAGTTGTCCCTCTTTTGCTGTTACTGAAGAGCTGAAGTTGCCAAACCTCATGTACAAGTGTCCTGGATCCTTCTTTTGTTTATGGCTTGACATCCCAGTTTTCTTGGCTGTACCTAGAGTATCCCTCCAGCCCAGCTGGGCAACTCTAGATGATGTCTCAATCACTCATCAGCTCTCAATTTGGAAAAGCTTTGATTCCTGTTGAGCCTGTGCCACAAACACATCACTTGAGTCCATTCCCCACCTACATCTGCTCCACCAGCACATTGTGGGCTGTGTTACACTGACTTCTAGAGAAAGAAGTCTCATTGAATTTCAGTGATCTATCATTTCAACAGGCTTACACTCAGTCCTTGTTACATTCCTGAAATGCCTCTTGAAATTATTTTACATTCAGCTTCGCTTGTCCTTTTTGGAAGCACTGTATGTTGTCTCCTTAGTGTGCCTTCGCAAGAAACAACTGCATTTGTATTGGCAATCCTTTTTTAAAGATATTACTACATCTCCAGTCCTTTCCCTGTGGGATGACAGCAGTTGGATAAATAAGAAAGCTGGCTCCTGACCACTTTTTGCAAAAGAGGAAAAAAATGTGCTTTACTATGTGGCAGTATCTGAAGGGGGCTATAGGGATGCTGGTGAGGGACTTTTCATTAGGGACTGCAGTGAGAGGACAAGGGGTAACGGGTTCAAACTGAAACAGGGGAAGTTTAGATTGGATAGAAGGAAGAAGTTCTTTACTGTAAGGGTGAAGAGGCACTGGAATGGGTTGCCCAGAGAAGCTGTGAATGCTCCATCGCTGGTGGTGTTCAAGGCCAGGTTGGACAGAGCCTTGGGTGGCATGGTTTAGTGTGAGGTGTCCCTGCCCATGGCAGGGGGGTTGGAACTGGATGAGCTTAAGGTCCTTTCCAACCCTAGCTATTCTGTGATTCGATGAGTCTATGATTCTATTTCCACATAGTGAGATAACCTTTTCTGCAGAAAAACCCCACTGCAAGTCTTTCACATTTTAGCCCAAGTGGAGTATTCTTTCCAAACAAAAATGCTCAAAATGCTCTAGAAGTGAGCCCACATTTGATAGTCAATATTCATCAGTCACTTTTGTCTCTGTAGCATTCTTATTACAGCAAATCTTAGACTTCAACTTGTCTGACCTTTTTGGTACCTCTCAGTGGTGTATGGACTATAAAAAACCACTTCCCCACATTCCCATATTGATAAAGGAGCCCCAGTCCTGAGAAGTTTACAAACTAAAGAAACATCAGCAGCTGTCACCACCGCAGAGCTGGAGACCTGGAGCACAAGAACTGAGACAATGTCCCATTGCAGGAAGCATGTATCAGAAAGGAGAGGACCATCACAAGCACGAGCCTACAGCTGGTGTTCCTGTTGAGATATCTGATATCTTACTGTAGAGCAATGTTTTAACCTCCGAAGAAATGCCATGTTTCCTGGGGGTTTTGATGAGGGAACTCTAGCAAGGCTGAAGAGTTTTGTTGTTGACCCTGCACTCTCTGAACAGAGTTGGTTCCTCCAAGACTTGCTCTTAACCCTGAGAGAGGAGACAGCCTATTCCAGAAGTGACAAAACCTAGTAATTCACAAATATATCTGCACTAAGGGTTCAATGCAAGCTTTTTTTCCAGGCTATCTCCACACCCCTGGTGCAGTGGACCTGTTTTGGTACATAAAACACTATGTAAGGCACGCTGAGAAGACACACGAGCATCCTTTAATGTCAGTACAGACCATGGAGCTGGCAGTCCACCCAGGCCTGCTGCATGACGTGAAGCTGAGAGTTACAGCCAAAGCAGCTAATAGTCACCCGCCACCCAGGGACATGATCTGCAAGGTCGTGTGTACTGGTGTTTCTCCATCACTAAGTACCTCTGAAGCTATAACTCCGCTTTATATTTAGTTAATGGAAACCAACTGGAAAGATTCCCACTGACTCCAAAGAGCCATGCCTCAACACATAATGCATTAATGGAATAAACCGCCCTGTTAAATCATCAGAAGTCACGGACAGACTCCTTCCTCAACCCTAAGCCCCTGTCCAGATGATACAGCTTCTCTTTAAGGGAGGAACAAGAGAAGTTAATTCCGGGACTAAAGACTGGGCTGCTGAAAATGCGAATTACACACTCCCTCCCTCCAAACACCTCTGAACATGCAAAAAGGGAAAATCAGAGCTCAATGCCCAGGGCCAGACCAGGATGAGCCACCCTGATCCTGTGACCATCCCTTGGCAGCCAAATCCTCCCCTACACACCCCAGGGGAATCTGGCTACATAGGTAGTAAGGAACGTGCAAGAAAAGGCTGCTGTTGCTCATGAGAGGGGGCAAGGATGGAAATGAAAAAACAGAATCATAGAATCGTTCAGCTTGGAAAAGACCTTTAAGATCGTGAAGTCCAACCATCAATCCAGCACTGCCAAGTCCACCGTTAAACCATGTCACCAAGTGCCACATCTACACGTCTTTCAAATCAGCTTACTCTGGAAGGCTGGATTTTGCTGCCTGGGATACATCTCCATACACTCAGCCCAGCTCAATGCTAGCAGGCCCTGAAGCTCTTGGAACTGTCTGCTGCAACTTTCCATCCAAAAACTCCACGTGGACTCACTTGTAAATGGCAGGAGATTAGAGAACTTCCTGTCGTCATCACTTATTCACAAAAAGGTTGGAAAAATCTTGCTTTCCGCAGGAAAAAAAAGAAGGATCAGATCTTGGAGGGAGGGGGAATAAAATGTTTATAGTGTGCTTTACCTAAAAAAATAATTCATACGATGAATCTTTATCTTAAAATCTGTGGACTAAAAACAAATAAATGAATCATTCAAATAACTGCAGAAACAGCCATGTTTCATGTTATTTATGTGTTTAATGCTCCTTTTAGGCTTAGGGGTTTTTCTTCTTATAAAGAAAGGCAGTTTTATTAGCATTGCCGTGAATACCAATGTCAAATTCTATTTTAACAGTGTTCAGTGATGCATGAACATCCCAAAGGCAGAATTTCTAAAACCCTCAACCCATTTGTTAAAGAGCAACTGGACAAATAGAACAGTTTCTCTTTTCTTTTCCTACAATCTTTACAAAGACAGGACAAAATATGGTTTCACATGGATGGTGTCTGTGCCAATCCCCTTTAAAATTAACATGCATCTATTCACTGACTTCATCTGAACTTTGGATCAGAACCACAAAAGTCTTTCTCTACTGGCAATCAGTCTTTGGGACCAAAACTATTGATAAGACTGCAGGAAGCCAAAGTATTTGTTCAATTCAATTCCAACCAGATGGCTTGTACATTCCAGTTTTACTCTGGAGACCTTACGGTGCGGGATGCCATTGGCAGAGCAGCAGGGATGGGAGTCCAGTAGGTGCTCCTAAGCAAAGGTAGAAGATGTATATTCTTTTGGAAATGGAAGAAATGAAGGGAACCCTGCTATGAAAAGGAAAAGCACCACCTCAAGCCCAGACATCTTTTGGGAATAGCAAGTTCTGTTTCACCAAGACAACAGACTTGTCTTTGCTGGGTCCTTCCGCAAACGCATTACCCAATGCAGGTCTGTTCCAAAGGTATCCCTGTCCAACCTCTGCTGAGGTGTTTCTAGCTTCATCCTTCCACATTCAGTTCTCAAGGCAGGAATTCACCTCCTTATTACAACCTTCTCACCCCTGTTTTACTTTTCCATACCCATACCATGGGTGCAATACTGGCCCTGCTAATTTGGGCTGGGTTTAGACACGGGGTTTTTTTTCCAGCCTATAACAAAGTATGAACAAAATTTTTATGTTCAATTAAAATCCCCAACCTTCCTCTTGCTGGCCCTCACATCTACCACTTGCAGAGGGGGCTGGGGACACCAGTTTGGTCACATTCCCCTCCTATGCCTCATTGTAAGGACCAGTGGGCTGAACCTAGGACACAGGGACAAGGTGAACAGCAAGGTGGGGAGGAAGTTGTCTAAGCCAGCAGTGCCCTGGGGGCTGCTGGGGCCAGCAGGTCCCAGGCCAGCCTGTAGGGAGCATTGCTTTCAGAGCCAATTGAGTGTGAATGATGGATGGAGGGCTAAGCACCTGAGAAGGACAAAGGTGAAGTGCTGTGAGAGCACTCAGTTTTGCTCTTAGTACCTCTGAGGTATAACAGTGTATTTTCTTTAAATGATTCCCTGAAACACTCAGTTTATGGAGTATCAGTGCAAAAAGGTATGATGCTGATTGTTTAATTCTGGGAGGAGAGAGGCTCTCGACAGGATGCTCGGCCAGCATCAGTGGACTAACATCAGCTAAAGACACAGCCCCCCCCCATTTCTTTGCATAGATTCAGTCTGTTCATTTAAATAATCCCTTTGAATGAGCAGGTGCAGGTCCAATTAGCATCATTAACCAGCTGTAAAACAAATGAGTAGCATACTAAAATCCTCTCTTCAGATGCATACCAAAAAGATTACACATATGTGAATACACATGTGCTGAGGATCTCTGGGAAACCATGTATTACTGAGCTGTGGTCTTTGGGATTTGGCCATTTATTTGTATCAAGGGTGCACTTTAATATGGAGTGTGGGTAATGACAACACAGGAGATCTACCCGTCTCTACCAGTGCTCTTCTGACTTTCCTAAAGCCTCAGGATGTGAGTGGGAATTACATTATTATTATTATGAATATAATCATAAAAGAGAAACACCAATAGCAATGACAAGAATAACCCAAACTGTGTCAGACTTGTTAAAGGAAAGTTAAAGCAATTTGGGACCTAACTTGTTGAGAATAAAATGTCAACGGCGTTTAGACCTGATCTTCACCTGGCCTCAAGCTCCGCAAGGGACTTACGTACAGGCCTAATTTTAAACACACAATTCATATATGTGATTTAATGGGTGCATTTTGTGAGTTTAAAATTACACATGTTTAAGAGCACTGCTGACTCTGTGGATATATTCTTGTATTTATGTTGTAGCTTCAAATTCTTCATAATTACATTACCTCTCCTGCTCTCTTCAGATATTTCCATCTATCCTCTGTGTCAGGAAAAGTCTCTCTTTCACAGTTTGTTAATCAGTTTATGATAACACAATCTTCATCATGTTTTCCTTGGCAGCATGCCTTGGACTGAAATTATTTAGTGATCCAAGCAGTAATTGAAGATTAAGGGTTTGTGGTTGTCTGCACTTGGGTCTCCCCATGAATATGAACCCAACAGAGCTGGAGACATCCATTCTTTCCTAGGATCAAGAGCCAAATCACTAACAAACAGTGAAATCAGGCAGGCTGGTGTCATTGTGATGCTGCTTTGTACAGATTTCACAGGGCATCTAGGTTTGTATAAACTTCTTTCCAAGGGAATCAGGTAAGTTTAGTTCCACTGCCCTATTCTCACATGCACGTACAAAAGGATGGTGCAGAGACTCTATAAAATAGCATGACGTCACTTATTACCTGAGGTTGCCCCTGAGGTAGAAGGATTTGATTTGCCCTGAGACCCTCAAACTGAGCTCTGGGCCCATATCCCCAGGAACAAATGGTCCTGAAGGAGGACATACTTATTCCCCCGTGTTGATTCACCTGCAATGGTCCTCCAAGGAAAACCTAATGGCACCTAGCAGGATTTTCCCACCATAAGCTACATCTTTCCCCTAGAGTTATTAGAAGAATTCTTTATTCTTTTACTGCACTTTTTGTTTGATGATCTTTTAAGGCAACCACAGGTTTTAAAAAATCCATTTAATATTAATAAAAGAAAGAAAATCAGTAGTAAAAGTGTTTTAGGAAGTAGAGGTGATGGCTTACTGATTCTTTTCCATATAGCAGGAAGACACATGGCTCCAAAGCAAATGAAAATATAGACCAAGAAAAGAAAAAAAGCTTCAGGAAAATTGTAAAAAGAAAATAAATGAAATAAAAATCCCTGTCTCCCCAATTAGCTAAAGGAGGGAAATGAATGCCACCTGGACTGGAGCAGATATTGGACTGTTTGGGTTTTCCAGGAGAGGAAAAGAAATTCACTTTTCTCTCCCCTTGTGTCCCCACTTCTCATCTGTCTTAATTTGTTCACGCTATTTGGTCAGATGTCTGCCCAGTTCCAAGTCAAATAACCTTCCTCCTCCCACCTTCTGCAGGATAAACCAGATCCAAGCAAGAGAATACAAAGTGCATATCTGAGCAATCTTGGCACTTGGGGTGTATAAACCCAAGCTTAAGCCTTGCTCTCAGTTCTAGCTTGTAGGTCCATCCCTTTAAAAACCTGCTGAAATACTTTGCATGGCCGAAATTAGCCTTGTAAATGCCCAGCTCACAGTGCCCAAAAAAAACCCCAACTCCGGAACTCAGATTTCCACTGAAATATTGAATCATTTTGTTATTGCTTTATATACTGCTCCTGCCTTTCAAAGAGCAGGTGGCCCTAGCACCGATTAGTTAAACAAACATACAGAAAGGAAGAGTTAGTCTGGCAGAGGGAGGGAATAAAAGCTAATGGATCTTCTTGCTGAGGTCCAAAGCATGTGCCTATGTACATACAGACAAAGTACCCAGAGGAGTTTTACATTGTGTTGTGTTTTACACAGTGACAGGGATTTACCAGCTTGAATAGAAAGTAAAAACAGAACCCCACTCAGAGCCAAAGCTTGGCTAAAAGAGCAGAACAAATTGTGTCTTTTTCTCAGGAAGATTCTTAAGGATACAAAAAGGTAATAAGAATCACAGGTATCTGGCAAGATCAAGCAATGACGGCTGAAGACACAAAGTCATTGCCAGGTGGGAGAGGGGATGATGCCTAATAGCCACTTTTGATGATGGTAAAGGGAAGAAAAAGCTAGGTTTTTGGGGGGTGGGAGATGACTTAGTGTCTAAATCAGTAGGAGCCATTGCCTAAAGCACACCTTGAGTTAGCCAGGTGCTAAGGGCTAAGGATTTGAATTTCTTTTAAAGGAGCAAAGGAATTCATGCAGGGTTTTCTTGAAGGGGAAGGTGATAAAGGGAAAGAGGTAAGGGAAAAGGGGAGGAAAAGCAGGAAAAAACATAATGAGAAATATCACAGTAGCAAGGAGAGAAGGCAGCTGAAAAAGTCAAGGATAACTAAAGAAGCACATGAAGCATGACCTTGAAATGAGACTGATGAAGTGAGCTTTTTGGGTTGAGTGCTGGCTGGAAAAGGGGGCTTGGACTGCTGCCCAAGGAAACTGCCTCCTGCTATTTAATTCTTAATGAGTTCAGGGAACAAGGATTTTGCACAGCCTTTGAAATAAACAGGATTGTGTTAAAGAAATACTTGAGACCATCATTAATTTCTACTTCTAGTGGAAACAAGCCATGAGACCCCACATCCCGACTAATCACTTGGGTCAAAAAAGTAACATAATGCGAATTTCAGAGCTATATATTATTTTGTAGGGCCAAATAATTCTAGGTGTTCTTTTCATGCCTGTGTATTGTGGGTCTTCAGAAGAGAAGGGTCATTGCTAATAAATTACTGCGTTAATTATCTGCTGGAGGAATTGAGGATTTCAGTTTCTTACATTTCCTTGCTTCCTCTGCCAATTTTTCCATCCCTATAATTGTCCTTCCTGTTTATGCAATTCCATATGCACAGTGGCTACTAAAAGTCAGCTGTTAAAACTGTTTACTGTAAATATTTACACTGTGGCCATTAGTGAAATCTCTATCTCTGAATGGATGACGGATGGCAGAGGGTCTAATCCAAGAGAGACCCTGTGGGATGAATAGGGGAAAGTCATGTGCAGAGGCTGGGAACACTGCTTCCCATTCCCTCCAAGGCAGAAGAAAACTGCGTCTTATGCTTGGGACATTTGCTCTGAAACATGCTAAGAAGCACAAGGTCATTTGCTGATGTCGGTGGCACTCAGGTGCCAGAACACGTATTAATACTGAAAGCATCCAGTGATGGGAATAGAGGGTTTATGGGTTACTGCAGAGTATAATCTAATGAAGGTTGGATTGTACATGGACGGGGCTAACAGTCGTACTGCACATCTCAAGGCTATGCTGTGAGCATGGAAGGCAGGAAAAGCAGAGATGGTAAAATACCAAAAAAGCCAGTATTTATCATTAATAGGAACTGCAAAAATTAGGTCAACCCCTGCCTGATGCCAAGAAATATCAACATATGCTGTGCTCCCCGACAGCCAGGTCTCAGGGCTCTCTTTCAAAGCTGTACGTCAAGGAAGGCTGCACTTACATGTCCATCCCATGGCACTGTACAATGAGCTCAGACTGCTCCTGAGCCTCAGCTGGACCCAACCTGACAGCAGAGCCCCAGAGGAGGCAAATCCAAGCACCATAGTGCATGGGTGTAGGGGACAGAACTGTCTTCCCACCATGGCATCACAGCTCATACATCCCATGCCATAGCTCTATGCTGCCCACCACTGATATTTCTCTATTTGGATACTAGGTGTCGTTTCCATTTCTTCACTTCTTCTCTTTCCTGTGCACTCTGGATCTGCTTTTAGGAACATGACCCATTTTGGATGCTCTTCTCTTCATGGCATCCTGGACTCTAGGCTGCCAGCAGCTCCTGATGAACAACGGGCAGTCCATCACCCTCCAAAAAGGGTGGATCTCAAGTGACCATTCTGCATACCTTTTGTCCTCAGTACTCTTAGAAACAACTGATGTGGCAAAGCATGTATCCTCATAAAAGAGGGACACTGAAAGATAACAAAATGAAACCCCCTCCAAACACTGCACTATTTGGGAACAGCAGATATCAGCAAGTATTTGATATCCATCAAATATCACTGGAGTAATAGTTTGGACTTCATTCAATGTTAGTGAAAGTTCTCCCGTCTAGTGCTGTCGATCAACCCTGAAAGAAGAGTCACCTCATGTAAACCTGCACACACCTCTTTCAGCCAAGCCTAAAATCCCAATTGCACAGATCAAGAAGGTGACACTCCCTGGAAACCTCCAAACAGACAGGTCATTATATCTTCGGACAGAGACTAACCTCATTCCATGGTCCTAAACAGAGTTACGCGTATTACTTACAAACCAGGATAGAACATAATCTGAAAGCACGTGCTTAAGTCCCTTGTTTAAGCCGCAGCATGTGTTTAGATGCTGTTTGCAAGGAAGGACTGTCCTGATGATCCATCTGATATACGTCACGGAGCATGTCCTTTGGGGAAATAACTTGGCAGTTTACTCTGGATTTAAGATAGGACTTGTGAGCACATGAAAACACTATGACTTATGCCTGTATGATGTGATGGCTTGGGAAATGCTGCACGTGTTATTAAACCCATGTGAAATTATGGCAGCTTCTCTGTTGTCATTTTAATTCCTAGACAAATGAGAATCCACAGGGAAATGACCAGGCTAGTAACACTGATGAATACCTTGTTTATGGGCATTCATCCTCATGAACAGTGTTTTCCCCAACTCATTAGCCCAAAGGCTGAGTAAAAGCAAGCTGGAGGATAGCAACAAGCATGGAGCCCATCTGAGAGTCAATAAGCAAAGGAGTCTGGAGTAAAGGAAATGACAGGACCTTCCTTGAGCACTGTAGTGAGAAGGAGATGGAAAAAAGCCTTGCGGCTGACACAAGATGTCACCTGAAAACCAAAAGAAAACGGATGTAGACAACACAGTTCCAAATCCCACTGAGGAATTTGGATTACCAAAGAGTTTGAGGCAAGGAAGAGCTAATAGCTAGTTTAGGCAGTCATTTTGTGGGCATTTGTGGCTATAGGCAGAGGAGGCAATCCACAGCCTTTTCCTAGGGGTGACAGAGAGGTGACCCAGGGCCACGCAGCAGCACAAGGGGATGAACTTACAAAGCTCAACATCTGCCCAAACAGAGGAGAGACTTTTTGGTGTCATTTAGTGTGAGGATGGAGCCAAGAGGTCTCTGCTCCTAAGTAACAAGTGATAGCCCCACAGGAACGAGCTCAAGCTGCACCAAGGGAGGCTTGGTTTGGGTAGTACGAACAATTCCTTCCCCAAAGGGTGCTCAGCCATTGGAACAGGCTGCCCAGGGCAGTGTTGGAGCCACCGTCCCTGGAACTGTTCACAAACTGTGTAGATGAGGCCCTCAGTGACACGGGTTAGTGGTGGCCTTGGCAGTCCTTGAGTAATGGCTGGACTGGATGATCTTAAAGGTTGCTTCCAACCTGGTTGATTCGATGATTCAAACCATGCTGACCTGTACCAGATGTACAGCAACATTCACCTTCCACATCCACACTGGCACACCTGCAAAGGGAGCTACTAAAAGCTCAGGTTTGGAGAAGACTCTGTTCTCTGCCAGCTACAAATCCATAAACCTCCATTCTCCTCCTTGTGGCACAGGTGCCCCTCTCATCAACGGGAAAACAAGCCCTTTCTTGAATACAGCCTTTCATTTTGCAGAAGAGCCTTCCTTCCTTCCCACACCAGAATTAATCTCGGCACAGGTAGTTTTCCATTTGAAGCTCAACCTTCCTTGTGGGAAAGCTTATTTTTGGACAGCAGTATAAATGCTCAGCTCAATTAGCCACTGCTGCAAATGGTCTTTTAACAGCAGCCAGGGTGGGATTAGTCATTCCCTGGTGGGAAGGTTTGCTCCATGCGTCACCTGCCAAGCTCCACACAGCCCTTTGCTGCAATGAACAGGAACTGGATGGGATCTGGTGGTATCATCTTTGATTTCTCTCGGTAAGGTGTTTTATTTCTGCTGGCACTCCCAGAGCTTAGGCTTGGATGTGTTTATGACACGGCTCGATGTTAATGTGAGTTTTCCATGCTCCACCTTTGCATTCTTAGTCCTCAGTCCCCCATGTGTTACTCTGCTCTGCCCTACCACTTGTATTTATCTTTTCCCCACCTTTTGAGCTTATGGCAAAAAAGTTGTCACACAGAGCAACAGATGGAAAGATCAGAGCAGAAAACTGTCTGCTTCTTGGCAGAGGACAAAAAATGGGCTTAGAAGACCACAGGCACACAGGGCCATATAATCTAGAACAGGTTGCCCAAGGAAGTTATGAATGCTCTGTCACTGGACATGTTCAAGGCCAGGTTGGATGGGGATCAGAGCAGCCTGGTCTAGTGGAAGGTGTCCCTGCCCACGGCAGGGGACTGGAACTGGATGAGCTTTCCAACCCAAACCATTCTATGATTCTATATTAGTGTCTTATTGGTCCTCCCCCAGCTGCTAGTGGACCACATATGCCACAGAGGGAACACTGCAGTCTGCCCTGCAACAAGTAATTCAACTGAAATTCATTAACTTCAACTCAGCTGACCCAAAGCTTACATTGCAATGTGCTTCCAAGTTTGGCAGTTTAACCTGACCCCTGCTTACACCTGATGTTCAGACACAGGTCTGAAGGCCAAAGAGCTGCATAAGCTCATGGGATTTTGCTAAAGCCACTCTTTTCCTCAAAGTCTGGTGGGGAAACCAAGGGCAGGTTCCCACAACCCCATCTATCTCCTTTGACATGTGCCTCAGTTTCCCTCTCCCTCAACAAAGACAGCCCTGGCTTACAATGAGCTCCATTGAAGAGATAACCACTCTACTCCCTGTTATTGACTTTAGAGTGGCATTTCCTCTATCAAGAATGAGCCCCACAACAAGGTATTTATACCTGGCTGTGAGACAAGCTTGCTTTTTACCCATGCCTGCTGCACATACCGCACAGAGGTGTTGGGAGGATTAATTACTTAGCGTGTGCAGAGGGCTTTGAAGATAAAATGTGCCAAGTAATTACTATGTGTTTTACTGATTTGGGCATGCATGGACATTTTCTTGCTTAACAGTTTGTTGATTCTGTTGACTGGCAGCGCAGCACAAAGCCCTGTTTCTTGCGAGGTTTCTTTTTCTAGTATTACTTTTAATAGGCTTTTTAATTGCAGTATTTACTTTAGTCACCTCTTAAAAAGCTAATTACTTGTGATCCTGTTTACATTTTTGTTTAGCACAGACAACAATTACATCTTTTCTCCCACAGCCCACAGTTACTGTATTACATGCTGGGCTTGATCTATTCCCCCCCCAACAGGACTTTCTGACCACAATAACTTATTCCCTTGGTCATGCTCCATAAGGTGGAGTGAATCTTGGTAAATGCTCTCTGGCTTGCCCATGATGAAGGGAACATGGCAGAAGCTGTATTTGTTGTATAAACATGATGGGTTCACCCTTTGTATCATTAAAAGGTGTAAATGGGATGTGAATGTAAATAGAGAGGCAGCACAACAGGGTAGGAAAAGAAAAATGTACGCAAAATTCAGTGTTCTGCTGATTATGGTGCCACTAATACCATTCAGGGAGAGCATTAGGCTTTAATTTTAGGAGGAAAAGCAAGCAGTCAAGTGGGACAACTGATGACACTCACTCTCATTGGAGCTTTATGAAAAGCACCGAAAGAAACATGAGCAAGGAGGCACAGCAGAGGGTGTTTCATTGAGGGCAACCCAACCAGCTTCGTGAGAGCTGGAAAAGAGGAGCCCAGCCAACCACCCGTGCACCTTCTCATTGGTTTGATGTCTTCTGCGGTATTTAAACTACCATTTCCACTTCCACAAACACCCAATTAAAGGAAAAGACCTCATTAGACAGAATCTGGCAGATCACTCCTATTTTACATCCTCACTGCTTAACGTCAGCTTTAAGCTCCTCTGCAGCACACAGGCATCTGTGGAAAGGTCAAACCTAGCTCAGAAATTGCTACCACAAACCACCAGACAAGAAGGGTTTTCTTGTGCCCTTAACCTCCTTTTATTGCTGCTCAATAACTTGCTGTACAAGGATTTCTAAGCTGAGAAGCTTACAGCAGCTTACTTCTCTGCCTGCCCTTACCCTCAGCCTTTGAAAGGGCACCTAGTCCCGCCGGCTGAAATAAAGACCTTCCCAAGCACTGAAAGTGAACATCAGACCTCTTCTTGACGATATGACCTTGGATTTACACTTATCTCCTCCTCTCTTCTCCATGGATTGTTTCTCCATAGACAGGCTGCTGAGAAAGCAGTTTCAGTGAGAGCTAAAAAATAGGAGGTCAAGGTGAAGAGGTGAAAAGAAACTCCCGCTATCTGCTGAATTATCTATGTTATCTGTACTTCAGCCAGTCACCTCAGCTCTCACTTTGTATTGCAAAACTCAAAGTCCCTATAGTGCTTTGCTCCAGGAGAAACAAACCCAACCAAACCCTTTCGTTCCAGCTCAGATTGATGAGGAAAAAATGGTTTAAACACCTTCCCCCATATCCATGGTCCAGGGGCCTCAAGGCACAGCCTCACTTGCTTGCATTTACAGAGCACAGAGGCCAAGGGAGATGTTTCTCCCAGCTCATCTCCTTCAAGATATAAGCCAAAATAGACTTAGCAGATGGAAACACTGGATTTGCCTCGCAGTGATGCCATCCAGAGGCCAGACAGCTCCAAGGGGAGATCCTGACATGCAAAAAGAGAGTTGATGCACCTACTGCACAGAGATCTTAGGGGCTCATTCAGCCCTGACTCTGTATTTATTTTTCACAGGTTTCATGCGCATTACAACTTTTTTTTTGCCCCAGGAATTCTCAGCAGGTGAAGGACTGTGGAGGATGCTCACAAAGCCAGGTTCCAGGGAAAATCCCTCCACCTCTGCCTGTCCTGCCGTCTCCAACCGAGGTCAAGGCAATCCTGCTGCTTACTGCATGGCATTAAATTCATTACAAGAGCAGAAATCCCTCCAGGAATCCTGCAGTCAGGTAGAGCATCCCAAACCTTGCAAGGCAGGCAGGCTTCAGGAGTATCACGTATTCCAGGCATGATTTTGAAAGCAACGGGAAAACAACTATCTCATTGTTTTGAGCATCCCTAAATAATGCCAGTAAAGATCTGGTCAACCTTCCACAGTCTGCGGCTTCGGAGATTTTTCCATCAGGGTGATTTATTCCATCAAAACAGCTCAGAGGTCACCAGCTGTTAAAGCACTCGTGGAAAGGGCCAACTCAATTCTCATTATTCACTGCAGGTTTCCCTTAATAGAATCAAACTGGTTAATAAGTGCTAATACCGGTAATACAGTCCTCTGTACTTTGACCTAAATTCTCCTCCGGCTCCCAAGGGGGTGGACTCAGGAGGAACACTGCAGGATTTCCTCCGGTGCAGGGACAGACAGGATTAACCCATACAGGCAACCCTCAGCCACTGTGGCATAGGAGCATTTTGGGGTCTAAGGTTCCTTTGGATTGGATAGCGCGAAAAATCTTATCCAAAACCTCTAGATCCCAAACTGCTTGTGGTCCATCAGCATCCAAACTGCTTGGTCACAGTCCCTGCTCTTCAGAATGACCTTTTCCTGCTGCATACAACCAGTTTAGAAAGTCAAAATTAGGTTGGTTTTCTCCAACAGAAAGATGTGACACAAACAATATTCTAAGCTTGGCAACTGCATTACCAGTTTGAATACAGAGCAAGCAAGCAAATATTACTGTGAAATTAAAGGGGAGGGAGGCTGCCTTTACTTTTCCTTTTTTTCCTCTGGGAGAATATCCAGAAAAATCAGATTGGTGCAAACACTGCAAATGCCATTGTGTTTCTGCCAGGTTCACTTGGCAGGTCAGGTTTAAATGAAATGGTTTGTTTAGGTGCTTTCATTGCCACATAAGCCAAGTTGTAGTTTCAAGTATATGAGCCACGTGTGCTTCTCTAGGACGTATGCAGAGCTGTGACAAAAGCAGCTCATGCAAGCAGGTGGAGAGCAGAGCATAGAAGGAGATCTGCGGTGAAATGAGGCAGTTTTACTCCTAATGGTCCCAACCCCAGGAGAAGCATGTGTTGTTGCCCAAGGAATCGGCCCTGAAGAGCTCCTCAAATAAGAACGGGTATCCTTCAGCTTCAGAGTGTTGAGTGGGGCACAGTTTACACCTATGATCTGATGCAGTGGTGTACAGCATTACCACACTTCCTTTCCCTACCCCAGAGAGAAGAGTCTCAGCATTCCCAATGCTGACCTCCCGCATGCTCAGCCTACGCTCTCCAGATGAGTTTTGGCAGTGAAAGGGAGGAAGGAAGGAATGTAGACTCCTCCAGCCACCAAGTTAATGGGTTTCAATGCATAATTAGCGTTGTTCTTGAAAACCCATGTCTTGTCACCACTCTAAATGCATTTAGCTTCTGTTTCCTCATTATTTTGGGATCTCATTTTTCCGCTAGATCGAGGAGATGCTCCCCCCCCACTGTGAGTGTTCATAGATGATTAAGACATGACTGGAACCCTATTGGCCTGCTCTTTGCACGTGAAACCCTTGCCTCAGGAAGGGCAAATATCCGCTATAAGGTTTGGAAGTTTGACAAGATCTGATGTATTGAGCAGAGACCAATAGATCCCTGATTTGTATCTAGCCCTGGGTACCACACTTCTTTAGGACAACCTATGAACAGTGACCATAAAATAGAGACTAATTTTCTTGTATTGGCAAGAGTAATTCAATGGGATTCCAAACAACCCTGAAAATCCTAACGTTACCCCAAGGGAGCTAATTTAGGAGCTGGATCAGCATGTGCTCTCATTACTGGGGAAAAAACAGATACCTTGAGAGGTAAAGTCAACTTTGAGTTTGGTGGTGGAGGCAAATTCTTCCTTCTCTCCGCTTTTCCCATCCATATCAGAGAAATACCATCTCATTGATGGAATGAGGGAATATAACTTGATATTTCTGCCACTAACTGTAATATATGGTGGTTTTAACACAGCTATTTCAGGGTACATTGCTTCCTGCAGCCAAGGCAGTGTCCAAAGACCCAGTGCCTGCACCCACACCTCTATCCCAGGCAGAATATGCATCAGCGATTGGCTTCAGGCACACACAGCTGGGTAAGTTAAAGAAGTGCATTCAACCCCGCAAATGCAGAGATCTAGAGTTACATATTACATATTTCTGCTCTCTTACCTATTTTATTCTGATTTCATATTTATTTGCAAGCCAGCACAATTGCAGCGTTCTGAGGAGGGATGCACTTACATACTCCTGCCTTGAGACAGACAGAAAGACTTAGGAAATGTCACGGAAATAAACTCTGCTAAGAAAATGCAAGAATTGAACAGTTCAGCTTTCAAGAGTCAGATAATGGCAAACAGAAGGTTGAACTTTTCCCCTCATGTGCATATGCATCATGATTCATTGCATACTCCTCTTATGCTATTCCTCAACTATTGCAGTACGCAGTAATTTGTCTCAAGAGGCAAACAGTAGTTTGCAGAGCTGCATACTTGTCTCGGAGCAGCAGGGCAAGGCTGAGTTCACAGCAGACCCCCTTCGCTATGCCAAATGCACTGCTAAGGACGACAAACTTGCTGGTGTCAGGGAGAAGCAAGAGCGGGGCTGCTCCCTAAAGGAAAAATCCAGGAAAACCAAGCAATAACTCAACAGGGCAATGGGCAGGCTCCAATGTAGTTCACGTTGGGCTGAGTTCAAGTGGGGACCAGCAAAGGTCCAAGGTGAGGCTGGTCAGAGAAATCAAGGTCGGTTAGCATCCTCAAGGCCCCAAGCTGGTGCGTGGATGTCCCCAAGATGTGGACACTTGACTTGTGGCTTCAAGCATCGCAAGCCCTGAAGACAGTCCTCAGGGTACAGGCTGTGTTATGTCAGACCAAGTGGTCTGCTCCATGGGTAAGCTAAAAGCTGCACCACGCTCCATGCCGTGCAGGATTTGGCCTTGTGAGAGGAGACGTAGTGGTAGGTTTGAGTCACTTCTGGCAGCAACCTTTGAGGAGTTCATCATCCCCAAAGCACAGCTCTAGAAAGAGGTCCTTTAGAAAAGGGGAGCCTGAAGCCATGGCTTTGCGTCCACATGTCCACATCACTGCTTTGCCCCAGCCAGTTTGGACAGTGAAGCCTTGCAGACCAGTAATGCCAATACCTCTAAAGCAGGTCCCCGAGCAGACATCTGAAAGAAGTCCAACCGCAACATTGACGCCACTGAGGTCAGCATAACCCTGATGTCAGTTGAGCCTGCTGCCCGTGGAGCCTGCCTGTGTGCAGGACACACACTTCCTGGCGCTGCACGCTGAGTAATCAGCTATTCCCATGCAGATGAGCCCTGGGAGATGAGCAGCAATCAGCACTGGGACTTGCAGTTCTGGGAAGAGCAGACCTCTGCTTTCAGAAACATCTCACTCCAGGAGTAATAGCGCTCAAGTCTTGCAAGTAATAAAAAGTAATGGGAAACAGATGGTGCCGTACCTTAGATTAGAATCTATGTTTAGATTTCCAAGATAATTTTTATCTCCGATACCTTGGCTAATGTAAAGGCTGATATGATAAATGGATTTTCTATGGAGTCCGAAAACAGCGCGCCTGCTTCAGAATGCAACCTGATAACATGGTTGTCTCGGGCAGGGAGACAGAGATAAGGAACAGAATCTGGCCTGAACAAGGGTCATGATGGAGGATGTGCTACATATATGAGGTCAAATGACCCTGCACCCGTGCTGGAGGGGGAGTCACATCTCCCCTCCTGCCTGCCCTAAGCAGGGGCTCTTTGGAAGGCATGGGAGCATCCCCTCAGTCTCACCCTGCAGCCTCCCAGCAGAGGGCATGATCTTGGAATGACCCTGGGATACCTGTCACTTCTGCAGGGAAGTGAAACCAAAGTCTTCAAGTCCAAAGTGAGGTGAGCTCACACACCCAGTACACTGACTTCAGATCAGCCACTAATGGAGAGAGCAGGGTACCACACTCCAGCAACCACACTTCCACTGGCTTGCAGTGTTAGGATGGGCTTTAGACCTCCCTGCGCATCACCACTCTCCTCAGCTTACTTGAACTGTATCTCCTGAAGCCTACTTTTTCTCCATCAGTGGTCTGACATCCTTTAACATCCCCTCTTCTCGTTACCATGCCTCTACTGAGGCCAAGCACAGTTTGCTGCCATGCTGCTACCCCCTTTTTCCCCCACCTCTTTTTCACCATCCCATTGAGGCAATGGCCACAAATGGTGGATACATCCTCCCCGTGGTCTGCAGCCAACAGTCAACAGCAAACACAAAAAACGGGGGAAAAAAAAAAATCTAAAATGGGGGTAAATAAAGATTTTCCCCTAAATCATGTTTTTATAATTATTTCCCCAGCCTAAAAACCCTTGGCAAAGCAAAACTCATCAGTCCCTTCTAGCATTGTAAGTGGAGGTTATGTAATATTTACAGTGATATTAGTGCAATCAATCAGCGTCAGCAAGTGGAGATGTGGGAGCCAGCTATACACACGAGAGAAGTGGGGAAAGGGAAAGCACAAAGGGGTCCCTATGACGGCCAGGGAGGGATGCCAAATACTTTTCCCGCTTTCTAAAGTAATATAAAATCCCACAATCTTCTTTGGCCCAGTTCATTAAACATAACTGACTGTTCAGTGGCTTCCCCTCAGACCCGAGATGCCCACCAGCACCCAGGGGTTCACATAAACACCTTTCCTCCTCCCATTCCAAGGGGAAGACTTTGCCCAGCCCTCTGCAGCTCAGTCTCAAATGATGTCAAAGCAGCCCTTGTTGGATTATGGCTTACTGGGAATGGTGAAAGCATCATGGATCGAGAGCTTGCACTGAACAGAAGGGCTTTGCCACTGCCTCATCCACTTGCAATGAAATGCCAGTGGCTGCAAAGAGGCCATTCTTCCCAAGCACGTGCCTTCCAGCTACCAGGCAAGTGACTTTGAAATCCTGAAAGCCACACAAATAGCTACTTCTGAGGCTTTGTTTTCTTTTTTAGGTGGAAATGTTAATGTCCAGAGGGGATCACTGCCAGTGCTTGATTTCTGCATTGCCATCGGAGGCATTTTTGGCAGCAGGGAAGAGGCACTGATTTGCTGTACAAGGGGAGGAAGTGGGATCTGCAGACAGTTCTAGAAAGGCTGCAAACCCAGCCCAATTGGGCAGCCTGAAAAGGGGTCAGCAGCTGGTCTGCAAGAAACTGGGATCATGCTGAAGAGCAACAGCTGGGACTGTGCTCTCATCCTCTGCGCCATCTACCAGCAGGGAAACACTGCAGGCATGTCTGAATCGTATCTTGGGATAAGTGTTCCCTATATAACTGCTATTGACTTTTGGAACACAGCCTAAGTTTGGCAGAGGCCAATTGTGGGATTGATGTGGACCACCACAAGCTCCAACGATGCTGGGACTAAGGGTCATTAATGCTCTGCCTGATGGGCCACTCTCTCTAGGAGAAATAGGCAAATCAGTTCAGCAGAAAATCAGGGCATATATTCATAAAACCATGAATCCTCCCTTCAAAATAAGCCAGAAGGGATGGATTATCTTGTTTTCTTGATCTTAAGATGTTTATGCAACTGTTGAGATAGTGGTCAGATGGCTCTCACATTCCAGTAGACCTGCTCAGTGATTCCTGATGGAATTTTGCAGCCAAATCTGATTCATCCAAGAAATGCAGGTCTCCTCTGGATGGGTCACTGCTTGCTGATGTGCTTGTCTGAACTGAATAATAGCAGCTTCCAGAATTCACCTTTGCATGTTAAGTAAAGGACAAAACCTGTGTGCCTTTAGAAAGGTGAACATCACTTGAGAAACCTAGGCAAGGACTCCAATATAATTGCACTCAAGTGCTGGCAAGCAGGTAGATGCCTAAAACCCTACAGCAGTATCTTCAGAGGATTTGTTCCAAGAATTCGGTTTAACCTCTAGAGTGAGAAATTCCAGGTATGCTTCATCAGGGGGAGGAAATCCAATATAGAATCATAGGAGAGTCAGGGTTGGAAAGGACCTTAAGATCATCCAGTTTCATCCCCCTGCCATGGACAAGGATGCCTCACACTACACCATCTCACCCAAGGCTCTGTCCAACCTGGCCTTGAACACCACCAGCAATGGAGTACTCACAACTTCGCTGGGCAACCCATTCCAGTGCCTCACCACCCTCACAGTAAAGAACTTCATCCCTATATCCAATCTAAACTTCCCCTGTTTAAGTTTGAACCCAATCCACCAGTGCAATGAAAGAAGAGAAGGGACATACTAATTTCCCCATGTTTATGCCTGTTATGCTACCCCAAAACACAAAGCCAGAGGCATGCTCAGGTCAAAGACTTTTCCCCTCCTCTATGGACCAGAGAAACACAGATGTCACCACAAGGAAACTCTTGCACCTTCAAAACGAGTTTACTGACACTAACCTTGGTTAAAAGGCAAGGGACAGCCGAATGGCAGAGCATCAGCTGCTGAGCTGCTGAACCTGGTGCAGATGGAGATAAGGCTCAGTGAGTCCTTTGACCCCGAGTTTGGAAAGAGCTGTTGGCCCAGCCAGGACTGAGAAATGCCTGCTCTCTGGAGGAAGATCAGCACGTGGGCAGCGGTGAGCTTTCCAAGAGCAGACCTCCCCAGACATTCACTTGGCAGCGGGACCCAGATGTCTTTGAGCAGGCAGTCAACATGTGACCAGTTTGGGTTCCTTCCCATTTACAAGTATGACTCTTGAGGAAAGCTTGACATCAGATTCTGCCCTGGTCAGAGACTGCAAAACTGACCGAGGCCAAGTTCTGTGCACTTCTGACTCCTGAGCCAGGCTCTCTTCTCCTCTGACCAAGGGAGTCTATTTCAGGCTGAATTCCTAGTGATACAAGCAGGAATTCCTAGAATAAGACCCTTGTGCACAGATGGAAGAGCAAACTGTTTTGACCACTGAGCAACCACAACCCCAACCCACTTCCATCAACTCCAGCCTTTTGCTGCAGCTTTAGGTTTCCTTGTAGATGCTTGAAAGCTTTCTTCTGGGTAAAGTTCAGTACTCTCTGGGAAAAAGGGTCCCTTTATTGTTGTGGGCAACCTGTCCCTTGCACCATGGAGATGCCCACCAGATTCCCTAGAAGCCCCTGTAACTGAGGACCTTCATCACTGGGGGGCAAAGGAAAAAGATAATCTGCCCCAGACAATTTTAATCATGTTGTATAAGCAACTGTAATAGGCGTCTGATCTTCCTTCATTCTCTTTTTAATCTCTGCAGAGAGAGATCTTTCTTCCAGTGAGCAATTCAGAGCAGGAATTAGCCTCATGTGCAGGCAAGAGCCTCACAGAGTAACCTTTCTCTCTCCCCTGAATACAGCAGCTGATGACCAGCCTAAGCTATGTCAGACACCTTAAGCAGGCACCTGGAAATGGACAAGATGAATACTTCTCTGGTGCTCTACCCTCTATGTCTCCATCCCATAGGGTAATGCCTCATTTGCGCTTCACAATGTAGGCAACACCTTTCTCAACACTAAACCAAAGATTGATACTGGATAGAAAGGTGACCTGAAGCTCTTATTCCAGGGGGTCAGAGAGGACAGCAGCAGTTGCTTTCTCTGGTCTGTGGTGGTATTCACAGTTTTCCCTGTATCTCACACTGAGGCAAAGATTACACAGTGCCCTGACCGCATATTTATCCACACTTCTGATGCTTTAGCAATCTGGTTTCTCAGCTAGGGGCTGGAGCCAAAGCATATTAAGAAATGAGCCTGTGAGCTGAACATATGCTATCAGCAAAGTCTCATTTTATTATTGCCACTTACTATTTCCTAACAGGAGGAGAAAGCACATGGGGCTGTCTTGAGACATCAGTGATGCAGGGCAAAGGCCCTGAATTGCTTTAAGCCTTCAGGCCACTTGCTGTCACTGGTCTGCAGCACAAAGGTGTCCAGTTTTGACCTACCAGATAAAGGTAATGGAAGGAATCATCATAACAAAACCACTTCAACAGGACCTGAGGTACTGGCAACCACCTCACCACCGCCCTGCAGGCTTACATGGAATAAGAACAGCTAAGCTGCAGACGAGCTCAAGATGCAAGATGGCTTAGGGAGAGGAGTTCACCCCAGTCCAGCGGAGCCATGGGCTTGGCCAGCAGTCCCTGACTAATGCCGAGTCCATCCTGTTTGGTTATAAACAAAGAGCAGCACTTGGCCGCTCCTCCCTTCTGCATTTCCATTTGTGCTGATAAGACACATTTTTAAGGCGATGTTAATTGCCACACTTGATTTATTAGCATGGATATTACCCATCTTTTCCTTTCACCCCTCCCTCTCCGCAGCTCAATCCATCATTTTTATGAGAGGGCGAGTTGAGGACCACACCTCCTCTGCTTCCAGGGGATGGTACTATGAACATCAGCATCACTCAGTGACTGGAGCTCATAGAAAGCTGTGGGTAAATCATAGAATCATAGGGTGAACTGAGGTCTGAGAAGCCAATTGTACCCCTTTCTCCTGATAAACCCTGAGCAGCTCAAGGTGCCAATAACATTGCATCTAGTTTGCAGCAGGGTAACGAGAACAAAGAGCTTTTGGGGTGGAATCCAAACCACATCCTCCTATCAAACCCTGCTGAGCAAGCATGCTAAAATGGCTGAACATGCAGCATGAAGCTATATAAAGCTGCAAGGATAATAGGCATTGAAGGTGCCAGGCTTGAAGCTAAAGCAAGTTTTACAGGAGGAAAGTTACAGGCCTCTAATGGGATGTAAACTGTGTTTCTGTGCACAGCAGAAAGTGTGCGCCTGGTGTCTGTGCAGATCCTTGCAAATTGCATCTTGAAATGTAAGCATTGGTGGTGCCAAACAATTATGATGTTTATAGAAACTGATGGCCTACATCTGTTTAGAATACTTCTCGGTGTTTAGACTGACAGAACAGAAAACATTCTGCGAAGAGCAAGCATAAATTGCATGGTTTGATATATTAACATTTTCGAGTGAGAAGAACTCGCACAATATTGATTACTCAAATTCATTAGCACTGGAAGCACTATGAACACATGCCATAAACCTGCCTTCCTGCATGACAGAGAATTAGCAAAATGTAAGGAAACTCTTCCATGGGGCAAACCCTGTTTGGGACTACACTGAAGCAAGAACAGTCTCATACCCCTGCACCATTACAGCCTTCCTGCTTGATCTTAAGCAACACAAAACTCTCTCTCCATTGAGAAATCAGCCTTGATTTCTCAAAGATCAGAAATCTTTGCCTCAGCTCCCAATCTCTGCAATAAAGATCCATTCTTACTCCAGTTTGGCTATTTACAGCCAGACTGAGCAGAAGAGCAAGCTGAGATCTCAACCCGACTTACTGGCAAAAGATAACTGGGTTGGTTCAGCACACAGAGAAGCCTGGCCAAAAGCCCTTGGCTTTATCTCACCTGCCTGCAGTAGCTCTTTTCCTCCAATCCAACACTGTCCTTTAGTACTTTGACTCCTTTCAGCAGGCTCTGCAGAATCAATGGTCCCTCCTCACACCAACATCCTGCTGGCACCATGAGATGCACCTTCTTTAATCCAGGCAGCTTTGGACACGAGCAAAATATCCAGGTGCTTTAGGGATGAAAGCAGCAGAGATTTTGTAGATCATGACCATGAAAGCAAAGAAGGCAGAGCTGTACAGTGCTGCTCCAGCAGCCCTCAGTGACACAGTGGCTCTTCAGGGACCTCAACAAGCCAACACAAACTGGAACCACCTCCAGGAAACCTGGGATTGCAATAGCCAACCCCTCCAGACATACTGGGCTTTGGCAAACCATCTTCCCCAGCCACAGCAGCACTAAGCAATGCAAACCACAAAGCAATACTCCAATTCTTGTGCATGTACCCATAGGCTTGCTTGTATGGCCATCCTTCTCCTGCTCTTCCTTGCATGTGGACTGCTGTGTTGTAGTGCTTTGCCACCTGTCTAATCAAAGCAGCTTTCCCTCCTTAGCAGCTTGAAATCTCACTATAAATCTCCCTATAGGCTCACTCTTGGGCGACAATGCTTCAAAACAAAGAGCCCCATTCATCAGACAAGCCTTTGGAGCTCATTTTCTGTCTTTTAATGTTAATCTTAGAGGGGGTGCATTGCAAGTTTTATGGGCAAAGCACACAGATACCCCAGAAGGGACACCCTGCTCTGGAACTCGTTATAACCAAGTCCCCTTGGGCATGGCTGCTGTGCAACAAGTAGGAAGGTCTCTCCTCAACTATACTGAAAACAAATGTATGGCAGAAAAAAAAAACCCAGCTCTGGAGCTTTCCCATAGTTAATTACCAGGATTATTATGGTATCTGAGCTTAGTAAAATACTTGCAGCTTCCATTCTTCTTTTCCTTCCACCCCGTCTCTTGTATTTAAGACCATTTATGTCACACACACATACACACGCACAAAGAGGCAGCCACATCAAACACATCATCACAAATAGAGGAGGAATGAGGGCTTGGAAGAGATGGAGGCTGCCTATGCACTGTACATTCATATGTACATTATGTAAACCAGAAGCACGTGCAGGGGGGGAAGCTATTTCCACTGGCAGCAAACCCTGTGTAAGCACTGCAGGCTTCAGAGCAGCAGCATGACCATGGAGGATGTCTCCTGGTGAAGCACTGCATCTGCCACAGCAGCTCCCGAACCAACACGTGGGGATACCCCAGAGCAGCTCTTTGTGGACAAGCAAGGAAAAAGAGCCATTCTTCTGCTGCTCAGCCCCAAAACACCGAGCAGATGTTCTACGCATTGCATTAGTCCAGCTTGGGGCAGACAGATTCATGCAGGAAGCTGGAGAAGGACCACATATCCCACAAGGAAGCTCTCTGGGGCACTGGGACGGTTTTAGCGTTGCCCACTGCAGCAAAGCTACTACGAAAGTTCTGCATATGCTCAGCTCTATGACATTGATGCTTCTTTTTGCTTGCTTCAAGTACTGGGCTTGGGCATGCTCCCATGGGAGAGCATCCTGTCCCCTCAACAACAACACTGTCCATATGGGGCTCTGCGTGCTGTTCCAGCACTGCTGCCTCTCCCCCAGTCCCTGTGTAAAACATGCAGACATTTTCATCGCTTAACTTATGGCTGCCCTGAGGGAACGTGCATAAGATTACCCAGTGATCTCTAAATCAGTCCCAGAACAACCTTTCCCAGCCACTGGCAAACAAAAGGGTTTCCAGCAGAGCTCAAGTCTTCTTTTCTCTATAAGAAACCCCCTTTTCAGACCAGCTCAGCTGTTACTCTTGAGTATGAGCTGGTGGAAATACACACAAATACCTGCAACCTCACTGAAATGAATGGTTAAAACTGCTACTGAATTCCAGGAGAGTGGAATGGGGTTTACACCCATTCAAGGAAGGAAGGAAGGATGGATTTGTATAGCACCTGCAATGCTAAAGAAAGCATGAGGCAGATAGATGCAGCATCTACCAAGCATCATCTAGCAAGCAAATTCTCAAGGGGTGGGGTGTTTATAGACCTTTACTCTCCTACCAAAGCAATTCAGCCACTGACATCTCAGAGTGGGCTTCATAGGGTGAGGTTATGCTATATCCTCATTTGAAGAGGACTAAGGGATGCTCTGTTCTGCACCCAGTTTGTACCCCTTGTCACCAGTCTATCACCAGAAGACTGACAAGGCTCTTGGGGAATGAAGATTTTTGTGCTTCAATAGAAACAATCCCCTGTTAGGACCTGTTTGCTCTGTTCTTCCTCTCTCCTATTCTCTCACTCATAATCACAGCCCCACACCAGGCAAGTGAACCAGATACACCAATAGCACATAAGAAGGGTCATCCCTGCCAAGTAAGCAAGTGCTATGAATAAGCACCACTTTATGGCCCCTTCTGGAGTGATATCTGTTTATACCAGCCTACAAGATTGTCCTTTCCACCAGGATGGATGGGTGGATTTCAGGCAAAGCCAACCTAACAGTTCTGCTGCCACCTCTCAGTCCAGATGTGCACTTCCAGATGTCTGACATGATCCCACACACCGGAGCTTTTAAAGTTCCCCATTAATCGCTTCGGACTAATTAATGTCTAAGGCTCATGAGGATGCCCAGCATGTACCAGAGCAAGGCCAAGCCATCGCTACCCATTACACAGGGACAATCCTGAGGACATCTCTAGCCAATGCTGAAGGACCTCAGCAGCTAGATTAGCTTCATGTGAAGGGATATGGCTTTGCCATCTGTGCGAGGAGACACATCAGGGTCAGGGCTCTGAGGTAACAAGTTTTCCCTATATAGCCAGTTGTTGGATCTGCTACACATTGATATTCCTATACAAATAGAATTGGAAGCTGCTCACATCAAAGTTCAGCTGGAGGAAATCTCAGCCACGAGCCCACCGGGATCAGAGGAATCAAAGTGTGACTAATAAAGAGCCATTTCTCACCCTCCCAAAACCACGCTCCAAACAGTAGGATGCAAGAGGGAGAATTTCTCCTAAGCTGAGCTGCTCCAGGAGGAAATGGCACATTTAGCACTTCTTTCATGACTGACTTTTCACCACATTTCTTTCGTGCCCTCTTCCAAGCTCTACTGATGGTGACAGCAGCACAATATCCCTGTAAGATCCCTTCATCTTTAAGAGCAGCACCTTACACTTGTGCCAAAGCAACCTGGAGTGAGGGTACCAGTACATACCTTCGGCTTGGCTCGTCCTTAGACATGGCCACAACCATGTCTCTCCAACTTAGCTCTACAAATCACAGTGGCACCCGATTAAGCCTTTAGCTGTTATTTCCTGAGGTTTGCTCATCACAAATGTTGACAGTAAGGATCAGCTTTAAGTAACAAACCAGAAAAAAAAAAAAAACAAACAATTCCCTTCCATATATTCAATCAAATCCTGTTGGTTCCTTTCAGAAGAAAACATGCTGCATCATGTTATTACACAGGCACAAGAGGAAATCACTCTTTGGATTTGGAATGCAGATCTTAATGGGCTCAGACTGCAATAGGGGGCATGTTCATTTTGCAATCGAGTAACTTTCTCTGATACACCCTTGATTCTATTTTCCTGGCAAATTGTGATTGCTAATAAACTGCAATAACTTTGAGGTTTACATTATGACTCACAGCAGATTATCTTGGGCAGTAATGACATTCCCAAAGCGGAGGGTCTCTCCAGTGAAATACCTGGCATATGGAAGCAATTCGGTATTTACAGATTCCAATGAAACCTACATATTACCGATGAAGAAACCATGTTTTGATAAGATAAGAGGCAGCATGCTGATAGATGTATTTCTTAAAGGGAAGAAAACATGAAGCGCCTAACATCTGCTAGGGAGCCACGCTTCACCCACACCTTATGGAAGCCAACAGACTGAGTCCTCCAGGCTTTGCTGGGGTTGATGATCAAGTCTTCACTCTTTCTTGGATCAGGAGCATGTTCTGGATCAGCTCACTCCATCCCAGAACACTTTATCTTACAATAATATTCCAGCCTCCCACTTATTCTAACCTGGAATCTGTTTATTCCCTCTAACACCCAACTCTCAGTGTCTCATTCTGAATCCCCTGGGGCACCCAAAGTAGGAGTTTTAATGACATGGCTCTATTAGTCAATCTTTCTCCTTGTTTTCAAACCCTGCTTACACAGAGCAGCCTCCCTCATCCCCTCTGCTTTGTCTTTTGTTTCTCAAGGCATTTCCCAGCTGCTGCACTGGGGTTCCACCTTGTCATGTAAATCCAATTCAATTTGCACAGTTCTGCTTCACTGAGGCTGTTCTCTAATATATTCAAGCTCCATGAAAAATTCCAACCAGGTGATACATGCAGAGGCAGCAGGTCCTAATGCAGGATGTGGCTGGGCTCCCCAAAACACACTCCAAGAGGAGGCAGGTGCTTTGAGGGCTGATTTACTTTACTTCTAATATTGACTTTTAATTACCAACAGCTAAACATTGTTTTTCCCATATGATCCATGCTGCCACAAAATCCATTTTGTCCTGGGGTTATTGACACAGTTGGAAAACTTACTGTGTTTACTTGGTTTGGGAGAAAATGGTTTATTTTTCATGCATTAATGTCAAACCGTGCCCATGCTCACACTGCAAGCTCCGATTCTGCTCTTCGCTAGGCTTTGGACTGCATACCTGTGCTTAGTATGGAGATGGCTTCCAAAACCTCTAGTGCAGAGGTGACAGCGTGCAGGAAACTAGGCTGATGGATATTTTTACTTCATGGTTTTATACCTTCTTCTCAGTAGGTGAAGCTTTGGGAATGCCCAATATTGCTCTGCCTTGCCTCCAAACCAGGTTTGATTCCCTGCGAGACACCTCCAAAAATAGCAGCATTACATAGCTCAGGTACAAGAGGCTGGCTTGAGGTTTAGGTGGCATTTAACCTACTCTTCCGTGCAAAGTAACCCCAACAAAACCCCCAAAGCCACAACAGAACCCCAGCTTTTGTTCCACTTGAGCAATAAAACTGAAAAATACTCTTATAATAGCTTAGTAAATAAACACAGGGCACCACGACAGTTCAGGTGATTTATCGGCACTTGACATTATGAGGGTGACAGAGAGCACTGCAATAGTCAAGCACCACAACCATGGCCATTATAAACATTTCTCTTAAAGGGGTTTATTACAGAGCTGTAAAACTAAGCTCTAGGCTAGAAGCTGGCATCTGAGTTGCCTCCGCCTTTGAAGTATTTTATTGCCATCAGAAATTTGGAAGGGAAAAAAATAAATCCACTTGGAAACCATGGTTTCATCAGCCACTGAACAGCAAGAGTGAAAAGAGCAAGCAGATAAGAAAGAGTGGGGAAGAAGAGAGGGAGCAGTACTCTTAAGATGAATAATGTCCAGCAAATCACATGCCACGGCAATGTTTTCAGTTCACCTTTTCCCCATCCATAAGTGACTCACAGAGCAGTGGTTTCTACAGTTTCTCACTCTCTCCAAATATTTGCCCAGCCATTTCCATGCAGTTATTGGTGTGTAATTTACAGCTTTTCACAGCAGGGAACGCAAGTTGCCCTGGGGTACGGCATGCCATTGAGTGCTGCTGGGAAAGCCGCAGCGCTCAGCCTGGCTCCCTGTCTTCACCAGAAGAGGAGGAATTTGTATCCAAGTGGCTCAGTCCTGCCAGGTTACACATTGGCAAGAGCAAGTGGTAAATCCCACCTGGCCTGATGCTCCAGCTTCAGAAGTCTGGGCCAGGCAGGAGGGGGCTGCTTTTCCATTCCAGACTCTCCAAATTCAGGTTCCTCTCAGATTTCAAATCCAGAAGGGACCACTGTGGGACTCCTACACAAGAGAGCCCATTCCTTTTCTGGTTAAGCATATTTGGTTGACTATCACCACAGCATTGCTTCTGCTCATTACTTACCTGACACAGCATCACTGTGCTGTGAATAGGGCTCATTGGAGCATCACTGAGAGGACTCATGCTCAGTGGTACCTTTAAAACCCATTACAGAAAAGGGTTGCATAGAAGACACTTGAGAATCGGTTTATCACCCAGGAGGACAGCAAGGGGACATTAACTCCTCCATTAGCCAGGTTGCACAGGGCTTGGAGCAACCTGGTCTAGTGGAAGGTGCCCCTGCCCATGACAGGGGGTTGGAATTGGATGAGCTTTAAGGCCCCTTCCAACCCAAACCATTGTATGATTAGCATCACCCAGGGTTGCACACAGAGCATACTGCAGCTCAGCATCCCATTTTAATAGCTTGTGTGCCCCTGGTCTCTTTGACCTGGGTTCAGTGATGTACAAGAAGCTTTCTTCACTAATTGCTTCATTCCGCCAGGACAAACCCCACAGCAAAACCAATTTTGATAGAAGAAAGAATCTGGAAAATCAGCTTAGAACACCTCAAACACAAGCAGTGAAGTCTGGTGAGGATGAACCACCCCAACAGTAGCACAGGAGAGGAGACACCCTGATTTACACCAGCTGGCAGCCTGGCCTTACACCCTGGGAAACTGATGCTATTCTGGTCTGTCCTTTTCACAGCCACGTTCACCACTGAAATCCTCCCATATGCTGAATTCCGGGCTGGATGGATGAGTCCAGCTTGGAGCAGATGTTTATCTCATTTGCTTCCACATGTTGTTAAACATTTCACATGTAGGAAAATGATAAAAGCAAGAAGATTAAACATGGATGTCCAGAGTGTAATTAACATCCCCACTGGAAAGCTGGGTGTGTTTTATCTTTAACACAGAGTGACACCAGCTTCCTTGGTAACACACATGAGTCCCAGGGGGGTGGTCAGAAATAACATACCGATGTTGCTAAGAATCATTTACTATTATTAGTACTGTTACAAAGCTTGGGTGAATCAACTCAGTGAGACCAACACAACCTTTGTGAATCACTTAAACTTTATTTTAAGGTCTTGAATAAGACTTTGATGGGACTGAGTGCAAAAACCTACATATGGGTGAGATGCAAGTGAGGAATTTTGACAAGTGCATTTGATTGACCCAAAAAATCCATGCATCAAGCTGTCACCATCACCAAATGTGCATGCCTCAGATTTTCCAGTTCAGCAAGCTTATAGAACATTGGGGCTTTTTATATATTTAAAAGTGCAAGTTAAAATATAATTATAATATAAAAATGTTATAAAATAAAAAAGCTTATGTTTTATAAGCTGGCCACACTGGAAAATGTGAGGCACAATCATCTTCTCTATAGCGGTCTCCATATTATGGTTCCAAGTTCCTCACACCTTGTAATACAATTAAGTATCCCCCTCAATGCTTCAAGTTTCGCAGACTATCATCAGAAGTGACCAGTCTGGCTCTGCTCTCTCCAACCATCCCAAGGCTTGGTGGCTTGGAAATAGATCACTCCAAGAGCACATATGAGAAGTGAGCCCTAGGAGTAGCTTTGGCTCTATAAACTCCCTGCATACAGAGAAACAGAGAGAGAGGACAAAACTATTCTCTTCCCAGATGCAAATGCGCAGGCAGGTGCTAAGGCTTCTAACTACATGGCTTAATTCTGCCTGGTGACAGACAAACCCATGTGTAGGAAGATACAATAGTTATAAGCAATAGATTAGGGGTTCAGTTTAAGCAAGGCCTAAGTGCATTCTTTATCAGACAGGAACAGTGTTGACGTATGTATTCTTTAATAACATGCTGGCCCTGAGGTCATGTGTCTGAAATGTTTTCTTTTTACTATGTTCATATCCCGCATCTGCAATTCCCACATAAGCATGGTCCATGCTGCCAGTCCTGTGGCAAAGCAATATTAGCACCTTATGGCCACTTGGCTATTCTTTGGATCAAAGGCTTGCACATCTTTGAACATGAGGGCTGAAAAGGTTAAGGTAAATCAAGACAAATGCCTCTCCTGACAATTACTGGAAATTCTAGACACAGAGATTCTTTGGTTGGGCGATTCATTGACAGGTTGCAAGAGGTGTTGCGCTGGTTTTGGCTAGCAGAGGGTTAATTGTCTTCATGGTAGTTGGTATGGGACTCCCTTTTGGATCTGTGATGGATACAGCATTGATAACAGGGATGTTTTAGCTATTGCTGAGCAGTGCTTATGCAGAGCCAAGGTCTTTGCTTCTCATGCTGCCCCACCAGCAAGCAGGCTGCAGGTGCATGAGGAGCTGGGAGAGGACACAGCCAGGACAGCTGACCCAAGGGACATTCCATACCATGAGGCATCATGCTCAGCATGTAAAGCTGGGGAAAGGAAGAAAAGGGGAGGACATTCCAAGTGATGGCATTTATCTTCCCAGGTAATCATTATGCATAATGGAGCCATGCATTCCTGGAGATGGCTGAACATCCACCTGCCATTGGGAAGCGGTGAATGAATTCCTTGTATTGCTCTGCTTGTATGCACAGCTTTTGCTTTACTTATTCAACTCTATCTCAACCCACAAGTTTTCTCCCTTTTACCCTTCTGATTCTCTCCCCCATGCCACCAAGGCAATTGAGCAAGTGGCTGTGAGGGGCTCATTTGCTGGTTAGGGTTCAGCCAGTCCTGCCTGTCAAAATCTCTCCAGTTATGAGCACATGGTTTGCCCAAAGGAGCATAAAGGATGTTTGGAGTATGGATTAGATCATTCTGCACCATAAGGACACCCTGTCCTCCCTCTATTTGTTCTTTCTGCCTGGTGCTATGAGATGGATTATCCAAGAAGAGTTCAGCTGTATCTCACAATTCATGATCTACAATTGCGATGAAATCAAGTTTTGAACTCTCAGGGACTATATAGGCCATGATGCTGACCTGGGAATCAAGGGATGAAGTGGAGAAAGGGACAGAAATGTTGTGCTGTCCTGCCCAGATAAGGAAGAGACTAAAAATGTCTGAGTGTGGTGCCAGGGAGCCTCAGTCCTAGATCCCAGCAAAACCTTGCATGTGTGCTGGCTCCATATCATTCCTTCATAGGCTTTGGTTGTCTCTGTAAGGAGATCCAAGAAGCTAGTCAAAGAAGAGCTACAAGAGGCTCCATTATACCTCAACTTCTGGATGACATCCTGTGCTGTGCATTGGCTGTATCCCTTCTTGATTCAGCCCCAAATGATTCTGAGACAAGAGGGGCTACAAGGGTAAGGACCATCCCTAGGGACAGCTTAAAGGGTGGACACAACACTGCTAACCCAGCTGCAGGTGGCTGGGCAAAACTGGGTGTACCACGGGTAAAAATAATCCACAGCGTGTCCAGGCCTGACTTTTAGGTGTTAGGGAGGACCATAAGGAAAGATACTTAGATTTTGGAAGACTGAGTGGAACGTTCCAGTTCTTCCCAAAATATACAGTGGAAACACTTGGGCTCAGAGAGGATTACTACAGCCAGGGCAACAAGAGAAGCAGCAGTGAGTCCCAGTGCTGGCAGTGCTAGGGAAGTTGAGAGCTGACTCAGACATTATCATCCACACTGCTGATCCTAACGTCCCCGCCTGGCCTTTGTCAATGCATTTCACTAGTGCTCTGAAGGCCAAATCCCCAGCTATGGGTCAAGCCAAAGAGGACAGGCTTGAACGTGGAGTGACTGGCAACAGAAAAACTTCTCCAGGCACTTACTGTGGGCCAGAGGTGAGCTGATCTGTGATTGTTATTGCAGGCTGGGAGTTGTGGTGTGCTTGGCAGCTGCTGTTTCCATCTGCCTGCATGGCTGGATGGGGAAAGCCAAAGAGAACTCATCCAGGACATAGTCTCCTGCCACCCATGGGCCTGTCAAGGATACTTGCCTTCTGAACAGGTAAACCTCCCAGTGGAACAATCTTTCCTGGTTTGCTGTCCCTTTGACAAGAGGTCACTATTTCCTGATGAGGGATTTCTCAAAGCCATCACAGCATCAGGAATCAAAGGACTGAACTGCTTCATTTCCCTTGTTTGCTTATTTTGTTCCACCCAAACCATCATACAGAACTTTAGTGTTTTGTCCGAAAAACTTGGACAAAGGACAGCGGACTGCTTCCAAGCTGAGAATGACTATTGATGATGCACCTCTGCAGAGTCTATGTATTTTTCAGGTTGTCACCATAAAATGATTATCTGCTAATAATCACAATTTCGCTCCAGTTAAACTAACAAGCAGTTTACAATTGACATCCCATCAAGTGAAACCAACTCCCACCAAGGCACCAAGGAAGGCAAAGCTCCTCCTCAAACCAACATCAACACATGTAAGACCAGTGGCATGAAACTATACGAGTTATTCCTTTAAGTTGCAAGCATTCAATCCAGGCATCAGCCAGACCACCAGCAGCTCTTTTCCTTTTGGTCTTCACCATACCTAAAGACAGGTTAGCAAGAGGAATTTCAGACTTATGTTTTGGGGCACATTGACAGTACCACCCTTCTCATCAAACCAGGCCATTAACTGAAGCAGGACCAGAGCTGAGTTTAGAGCCATGAGTCCAAATGCCCTTCCCATAGCAACCAGCCATAAAGGAAAAACAGAGTCAGCAGGCATCCAGGGAGCACACCCAAGTCCCACCATGGGATTGCTCCAAAGAGATGTCGTGATGATGCTATTTAGGAAGCAAACACTGAGTTTTTCCCCACCCTCCCTGTTCAGTTTCACTCCTTATGATCATCAGGCTGGAAAGCATAAATAAATCTCACTTAATGCCACAGTCATTTTTCAAGCAGGAAGTGTCACTGGTTGACACCCAGCCATTAATTTGACATGGCGAAGTAAAATCATTTTATTCTGCAAGTAGAATTTTATAGGAATTAACCAGTCTTAAGATTTATGGCCAACATATTGCTTTGACTGTAAAGGCTGGTGTAAAAGAAAAGAAGCATCATGATTACTTATTGTAAAGGGGCTTTTGACAATGGAAACAGTGTCACTTAGGAATCCTGTTCTTCCTGTTCTTTCTATAGAAGCACACACTGATTTTACTCAATTTTTTTTAAAGAAGTGCCACAAAGGTATTTTAGAAGAAGAGATATTGTGAGAGGCATAGAGAAATAGATGGGGTTTTAGTGGTGTGTAAACTTTGACCCTAAATAACAAGCACTTATGCTGCAGCCAAAAAGATGATGGCCATAGTTCACATCTCAAAGGGTTTGTTACTGTCTCTCTGATGACACCCAAGACCATAGAATGGTTTGTGTTGGAAGGGTAAAGCTCATCCAGTTCCAGCCCCCTGCCACTGGGAGGGACACCTTCCACTAGAGCAGGTTGCCCAAGCCCTGTCCAACCTGGCCTTGAACACTGCCAGGGATGGGGATGACATTCCCTGTTCCGGGAAGCCACCTTCAGCACAAGGAGCACTGCAACCAATGCATCCAAATTTGACATCCACAGCACCTGGACTAACAACATGAGATCCAACATTTATTATTATGGATATAGCTGTGCATTAACAGGCTCAGGTGGCTTTTGGCTTGTATCCCATCACCTTGGAGCAAGGTGGAGCCATTCCTGATCCACAAACAGAGCTGAAATCCTATTGCTGGTGTCTGCATTGCCTCTGCAACACCTCACAGCCTCAGCCAGAATTCCTGCTTGAACCAACCCCCAGCAAGAGGGCCTCTTCACCAAGATTTATATGCTCAACAGCAGGAGATTTTAGGGGAGCAGATGGAGAAGGGGTCATGCAAGATCATACTGGAAATATATGGCAGAAGCAAGAACTTCGCTCAGTTGAGCTAAATCCTCTCTCAATGGCAAAACCATGAGACCATCCTTCCTCTTGGAAGAGTTTTTCCATGCCCTAACAAGCCTGGTGGGAAACTTAACGACATCTGCGTGCTCTTGCCTGAGCAAGGACCTCATGATTTGGCTGGGGGCCACGAAAAGAGATGTCCAAAAGTTATGAAAATAAAGGTATTTATCTTCATTGTTAGAAACAGAGACTGAGCCTTTTATTTCCCTCTCTTGGAGGATTAAGCTCACAGATTTACAAAGAACTGGTTGATTACCAAAATAAACACATGGCCATGCCAATTTATAGGACAAAAACGTAGGAAACCCATCCAACCAAATCAGGCAAAGTGTAATTCATGGGAGAGCCCTCAGCATGTGCAAAGGGCACAGTGCATGTGGAACAAAGTACATAGGGAAAACATGCTAGAAACCTCTATCTGAAGGAACAATTCCCAGCACAGCATACAATGCAGCTATAAAATAAATGGCTTGGCTCTCCACTGGAAGCAAAGCCCAACTGTTCTCAATGAGAAGAAGGATCATGTATCTTTATAATGAGAATTCAGTCATTTTTAAATGTTGGCTTTGCTCATATCACCACCAAATCTGTCTGCAGAGCTGACAGGCTGCAGACTTCATTTGGATTTCTAACTGTGATTATACATGGCAGTGATGGATACCACAGGGTTTTCAGGGGCTTAGGGTTTAGGGCTGGTTTTTGGTTTTCAGTTGTTTGGGGCTTGGGATCGAGGGGGCTGTTGGGGTATTTTTAGTGTCACTGTCCAATGAGGCTTAAAGAGCTCTTTCCTCATTTTAATAGTTCTGATAACGCATGGAGATGAAAGCAGACCCTCGAACAAGTTCTTCTTTATACTGGCAAAGCTGCCCCTTCTGCAGTGAAACCCAAGAGCAGTTTCTGCTTTCAGTGCTCAGCGAGATGGAGCAGAAC
Source organism: Psilopsiagon aymara (assembly GCA_024733675.1). Classification (NCBI taxonomy): domain Eukaryota; kingdom Metazoa; phylum Chordata; class Aves; order Psittaciformes; family Psittacidae; genus Psilopsiagon; species Psilopsiagon aymara. The sequence goes on from JANRGW010008344.1 coordinate 62,248, forward strand.
ATGTTTACTGAGGCTGAACACACCACTGCCCTCAGAGGTGCAAGCCCCACCCTTTGCAGCAAAGGTGATCCTCAGAGCACTAAAACATCTGCTTGCTCAGTAACAAAACAATCCCATAACCACATGAACACAAAGGAGCGTGGCACATTCAGGCATTAAGGGAACTTTCCTTCCTCACAAGGCAGAATGATGTTTTATAGACAACAACACATACACAAGTGATGCATTTCACAACCAGTTCAGCTCCTTTCACAGCCCAACCTGAAGAAACAGTTAAAAACGAGGGAGCCTTCATGCAAGACTTAAACCCACATTTGGAATCCATTCTTTCACTGTCCCACCGAGGATACAGACAAGCACAGCACTTGCATTACAGTGGGATGCAAAGCAAGAGACTCTGTTGCAGCCCAGTGCAGCAATGTCCAGGGCTTTACAGGAGATGGGCACAGTTGGGTACTCAATTTCTCCAAATCTTTGCTCCTATTATGAAGACTGAGGAGCAGAAGATCGCCCAATTACTGGTCTGGAAACCAAGTAAATGTTATTATCCCCAGGGACTACAGCCTCGACTCCAATTGGAATAGCATCAGGAACAATTTTGACTTCTGTAAGGCTGTTCTCCACATCCTGAGAAGAACATCCTGCATTTGCAACACAAGACATTTGGAAAGCAGCAACCCATATATTAGCCTGATTTGGGGCACATTAGACAAACTGGAGTTTGGGCACGTGTGACAAAGAAGTGGTTAACTGCTGCTTTGGAGACAAGTTAAATGCATCCAAACCAGTAAGCTGATGACATGCATTGAATTCACAGCATGTTCTTTACAAGTGGACACAAAGCGGCTCAAAGAACTGGTTCAGATCACTTGCCAATAACAAATGTACTCATCGCAACTAATCTGGCACAGCACAGGGCTTGGTCCCAGCAAAAAGGATCTTTCCCATACTTCCAAGCACCATGAGGTCCAAGGCATAGAAGTTCTGCACAGAAGCTGGGTAACACCTTGGGCTTCAGGCTGCTATGGCCTTCAGAGCAGCAGTACATGGCCAGGTAGCATAAAAGCAGCTCAGGAAGATCTAAACCACACCACAGTCTTTGCAGTGATGGGAACACACTGAGATACTCTTTGCACAAAAGTGGAAGGCTGGATACAATGCCCCTGGGACTCCCATCCCTGCAGTGAGTATCATCCTGTCACTACATGGATAGCAAGTTTAAAGGTGATAACGACAAGTCCACACTTCAAAACAGACTAAAGCACAGATGCCCAAGGTTCAGAAGCAGCAGCACAGCTATATTGCTCCCAGTACCCCAGCTAAGTGCTGCTGTGGCACAGACCAGCTGCAAAGTGTTCATAAAGCAAAGCACTCAGCAAAGCCAAGCAGGGCTCCAGCTCTCCTCCTCATGCCAACCCCTTCAACCCAGCACTCCTTCCTGAGCTTTAGCCATCTGTGCACAGGCCTCGAGGCCAAAGTGAGAGGAGCCTTCCCAGCTGCAGCTTTTGGAGCAGGCCAAAGTCTCTGAACATTGAGAGCTGTGAAATATATGAACTCCCAGGCTTTACATGAGCCTCTTTCTTCTGTGCAATATCATATGGCTTTCGGATTTGCCTGCCCTGTCCAGCTCTCCCTTGCCTTTCTGATAATTGCTTACATATGGAAGGGTTTCTCTTGTTTGCCCTTAGAAGGGACATGCTGCTGTTCCTTCTTCTCAGATGAGGCTACAGGCGTACACATCATTTTTATGGGTGTATTTTATTGCCCCTACTTCTTTACAGCACATGCCACTGGTCTCCCTAGCCTTTCCTTTCATTTTACTGTTTGCCATTGCCTTGCTGTTAGGTCTCCTCATTCCCCATCTTTCTTAGTCAAAACAGGGGCCCCTAATTAAGAGAATGCTTTATAAATCTCCCTGCATCCAAATAAGATCCAGAGCCTGGCTGGGGAGACAGATCTGGAGACAGTGGGTAGGTCTGGCATTCCTCATGCTGCACACAGGCTTCCTCTAGCGATGCTCTGCTTGGCACGTGAGCTTGGGTCTCAGCACTGGCTCCTGGTGCCGAGACCCATGCTCATGTGCCCACTGCCTATAGCAAGATTCTAAGAGACGGATGGGCTGGAGGCCACCCACTTGGGGCCCAAACCTTGGTTATGCAGAGCAAAGACCCAAAGTAGGATGTTAACCCTGCAGGAGAGGCAGTCACCCTGTCTAGGTCTCCCTCACAGGACCCCATAGCACACAATAGTAAAGGTGGGTAGCAATCTTTCCCCACAAAAGCTGGGGATTCACTGCTGACACATGGCCAGCAGACCACGGGGTCGAAAGGCAAGTTGCATTCACATGTTGTTCTTCCTTTGTCAGGGCATATCCTACCCTCAACCCCCCCCCCCAGACCAACCCAAAAACCCAGGATGGAGGGTCCCGTTATGAAGCCCTGCCTGGACTCTGTCCCAGTTTCACACTGACTGGTACAAGGCAGTTCCCAGCTCAGCACACCCATTCCATACCTGATCTATCACCCCATGGAAAGGCGGGCAAGAAGCTCCTCATGGTTTAGGGCTCCTGGGTTACCCTCTTCTCTTTCCATTGGTGACGTGTGTGCACAGGGAAGACAGGTCTTAACCTGGGCAGGATCACCCTGATGAGACAGCAGCCTCTGATTTACACATTGCATCACCCAGGTTACGTGTCCAAAGCAGAAGGCCTGGGTCTGGCCCTCAAAACTCACAGTGACATCAAGCACCTCACTGAAAAACTGCTCCTTTTGGAAGAATGATGCTGGAGGCACTGTAACGCCAAAAGCACAAAGGATAGTAGCAGCCTGAGACAGAAATCACTCCACCCCACTAAATCACCGCGTTACCTTTGTCTGTGCTTGCCCCCAGCCCTGACTTTTGATCAATACTGTGCCTGCCTGGGGATTTAAGCTCAGCCTCCAGTGGTGTCTCTGCACTACACTCGCACACAATAATTTCCTCAGTGTACACATTGCTGGAAAAACAGCTGGTGCCACAATTCCCCAGTACCAAATCCCTCCTTGGGCCAGTGCCCAGTACTCTGAAAAGGCTGTCAACATCTGGAAGCACTGATAGTGCACATCTGCAAGGCCCTCAGAAATACAAGATGGAGAGAGAACTACCTACAGGATGACTTATGTTGATAATTAAATCCCAACTAGGAGGACACTATACATGTACTCACCTTCTCTAACACTGTAATGCTTGAACTACCATATGACCCAAATGCGATGCTGCTGCCAGAAACAACCCTTGGGGTAGAAGTGGATGTAAACTTCTCTTGCCCTTATAACAGAATTGCAGCTAGGAAGGCTAAGCAGGTAGGATAAATCTAAACAAAACATGCCTAATTATCAAAGGACTAATTCTGAGTCTCTTATTCACACGGAATAGTAACAAAGCACAGCATTGCACTGGTTATCAGCATGACCCAGCATACTAGATCCAGGCTTTAACCACAACCAGGACCTCTAGGACCAAATAGGGTCATATAAAGCTTCTCCAGGCTTCCCACAAACTTGGGAAACCCATTCTCCGACTTAGGTTTCACAAAACATGGGTAGAAGCAAAATACCTTCATGCTTCTAGCATATTGGTTTTCTGGGTGCCTGGTATGGAGGGGCAGAGAAGAATAGCTTGTGGTATAATTTATACCACAACATACAAGATACCTTGCTCCAAAACATGCAACACTATATCTTTAATGTATTTTCTTTAAGTTATTTAGGCTTTTACTACTAATGAAGTCTTGTATTCCGGGGGGGTGGAGGGGGGACACAAATTTAGCAGAACAAAAGAGAAGGCAAGAAGGACAATAAAGCCCCCTCCTCTATTCCCCCATCAGCATCATCCAGCCCGTGTCATGGCAGAGGGGTTCACCACCACACTACGCATTGCAGCTCCAGCCTGGCCAGCATTTTGCAGACACTCACCTACCCATATCACCTGACATGCATGAGAAACCCCATTGAAACCAGTGAGGCTGATGGGGCACCTGGTGCTGTCTGCTGCACTCATGTTGCAGGGATTGAAGACAGGAGTTTTATTGTCACCCAGAAGTCAGAGGTGTTAGAGTCAAGGACTTAAAGAAGGATCTACTTCAGCTGCTGTATTTGTGTACTAACGCCTCCTGCTTGGCTCAAGGACCACGAGAATTCAAAGAGGCATTACTTAGTTTGTGTATATTTTTCCATTCTGTTTACATTCCTTATGCAAAAGTCACCCCTTGATAGCCAAGACCACAGATCTCCATCACCCCAGCTACCCTAGAAGCTCAGAGGCATGTTTCCCCGTGGTGATTCTGAACAAAAGAGACATCTACACCAACAAAACACTCAATACAGGCTCTGAAGTAGCAGAAGCCACCTGTACATCCTACAAGAGCCATCCTGCTGGACATGATATAAGCACTACAGACAGATAACAACTTACACAAAGAACAACATTAGCAACCATAACATGAAACACAAGGTAATGAGGCTTTCTGACACTTATCCCTTTGATCCAAGACCTAGGCTCATTGCAGTTATTTTCTAAGTCATCACAGATAAATACTGCTGTGCATTTTCAATGACCCCAATCAAAAGCTTTCCCAAAATCAGAAGGTCGCAGGCCCACAGTGCAGTAGCCTTCAGGAGTATATTTTGGAGAGCACGAGGGCAGATTTTTGCTCTTTTGCTAGTGAATAAGCCTACTATGTGGACACCCAGTATCAAAATGATGAGATCCGAGTTCAAAACAAGGCTTTTGTTTCGCTGTAAATCCTATTTATGGCTTAGGGTGCAGCTGATACGCCGTTAGCTTTTATTTCATTGATAATTCTGTGATTGTAGTTGAAACCTTGCAACTTAATGAGCTGATGTTATTACTCATACTGTGTGGCCATCTGGAACCAGTTTGGTCAGAGAGCCCAAAGCACCAAAAGCCACCTGTAATGCATTAAGCCTCAGCCCAGTACCAGCTCCGTGGATTTGAAAAGCCAGGCCTGCATAAATACTAACCTGTGAGAATGTAATTGGAGAAGTGATATTTAAGAACTTAGAGTTTGCCAGAAATGCTCATTCTCAGGGGAATGCATGCAGAGGCTTAAAGTTTAAAGCAAGTGGTTTTTAGTTTCAACATTGTGAATCAAGAAAAACCACTGCATATGGATGTCGTTGGACTGTCCAAACCGCTAGGTCTATCCAAACAGACCAAGCTATGCCAGGGCTTTTCAAAACCAAGGCTCCCTCCTAGCACCTGAGCCTCACTTTGCACATGTTGCTTATTACCGAGGTACTATCTCCAGACATCGCTCCAAAGGGACTGAAGAAACAAGAGGTCAATGCTTCATAATGATTCATAGTCACAAAGACCATGTGACTGCCACAAACGGCAAAGAAACCCCCAAATCATTATAGAGCAACCATGTACACAACAGATAACACAAAACAATTTGCAAAGGCACAAAACAGCATCAAAACATCCCAACCACAGAATCATCATAGAATGGTTCAGAAAGGTCCTTAAAGAACATCTTGTTCCAATTCCCTTACCATGGAAGACTCAAAACACTCCACTAGATATTGTGATCAGATATAACCTGCCTCTAAGCCAAGAAAAGAAGTGGAGCAACTGCATTACCTGCAAGTCCCTGCTGTGTCCTGAGCAAACCCATCCTTGGTGGCCTTCTGGGAGAAGGCATGAGCTGGAGTTGCTGGTGGCTCTGGCAGTAGGACACCAGAAAGGTAGGCTGTGCTGGCAGAGACATAAATGAGCATGGCTCCTCTCTGCTCGTTAGCCCAGTGCTGATTCACACCAGCTCGGGGGTGAGTCACTGCTCAGATGGCAGAGATTTGGGGAAAAAACCATTTGAGTAAAACACACATTTTCCCTTGGAGCTTTCAAAATTCTTTTGGCATTTCTATGGTAAAAATGTATATTGGGAGTAGCTTAAACATTACCTAAAGCCCCTGGTTCAGTTCAAGGCATACAAAGCTCTGGTGCTTCCAGGTAGGAGTGCGGATCCAAGGGGATAGAGATGGATCAGCCTTTGCAAGGGTTTTAATTTCTTTTATTCCCATTTGTCCCACAGAAGGGGACTTTACAGAGCAAATATAAGTGTTTGTCTTTCTTCTCACACGTCTTCTTCTTCTACCAAGCTAACACTGAGCAATCAACTTCTCTCTCTGGTAAACACAGGCCTTTCTGAAGACACAACTGGATGCATGAGCATTTTCCCTTAGAGAAGAGACTTAAGTGCTTCACAAGATCTATGTAAGCATATAAACATGGTACTTGTGTGAAAAGCAAATTTTATTCAGGGTCATGTGCATTTTACCCACACAAGAAACACTGCAAGGCCTCAGCATGGCCACCATCATCCAAAGCTCAACTATCACATCCATCTGTCCTGCCTGGAATTAGTTTGTACTTTAGTTATTATTTGCTTAATGCATTTTGGTGACAGGAATGAATCCAGATTAGACGAAGGCCTCGAGTACCATTTCCCCCCTCCCTGTGTAATCCTGAAGTGCTTTGAAATTCACAAACAGCCATAAAACCAGGAAAAAGGGCCAAGGAGAATTCTTTCTGATCTGGTTTCGATATAAGTGATGCGATGCAATATAAAAGAGCATCTACAGAAAGCCCACAGTAACAGCGAAAGCGTGAAGAGGTTTGATTTTAAACCCCAAAGTGTGGTGGATATATTAACCAGGAGTTGGGGAGAGGTCATGCATTCCTAACACGTGAATGTTTTCCAAACCCGCCCCTGCCTGCAAAACAACCCAGTCCTTTCCCTTCCCCATCCCTATGGTCAGGTAGGGGCTTCAGGGGAGGCCCATGGAGAAGTGCGTTGTCCCCTGGACATGCACGTTGACCAAAGCCCCACCACAGAACATAGGGAATAAAAACTAACCCCAAAAGAAGGCTGAATTTCCACGTGGCCATGCAAAAGACAGATCCAGCAGCCGCTTGCTTTTCACTTACTTGCTTTATCCTGCGTCAGAATACATTAGGACACAAATCTTTCTGGCTCGAAGACATAAAAGCCTTTTTTGTGGGACAGCAGATACTTGTTTCTTCGTGATCCTTCAGACTCCTTTTTCTCTTCTCTTTTCAGATTTCAGCAGATTCTTCAATATTTTGTGGTGGGGGGTTGAGTAATTCAGTGTAAAACTGTCTAAGGAAATCTCCTCTGTAATAGCTCTTTGTGGCCTGACTTCCTGAGAACATACTTGAGTGAGAGCTCCATCAGAAATGTAGGTGCCTCTTCAGCTGGGTGAAGATTGGGATGAGAAGATAAAAACCCACAAAACCTTTGAAGGCTTCACAAAAGCATTTAGGAAAATTACTGAAAATTCCCCAGTATTTTCTGGGAATATTTCTTTTTTTTGGTTAAAAATACGAATTTCACCTTTTCCCTGAAATGTGTTTGTGGCTTGGACTGCGGTAGGAATCTCTCTTGCCAAAACTTTATTAGTCCAAGCATTCATAATTCCATTTACATAGAGGCGACAGGGAAGAAGGCCATATCATCCCTTACAGTTGCTGCATGCTGCGGAAACCTTGGGCTTCCTTTGAACCTTCAGTGAAGTCCTATTTATTCCCCACTTTTTATTTCAAATCATTTTCTTCCTCTGAAGCTTTTTGTTTTCCCTTGACACCATATCTGAGATGGGAATCCCACCCATGCCAGTATGCCATTTCCCTGACCATGGCTGCATCCTCCCAACCTCCTCTATTTCTATTCCATCCATGTTGCTTTGATATATAAGATCTCTGAGGTTGGGATGGAAAGGTTTTTATTCCAAACTTCTTTCACACTTAATCAGCCTCAGGAAAAAAAAGAAAAAAGAAAGAAAAAAGAAGGAAAAAGCAGGATTCTTGGGAAGCTCAGCTTGGAAAACATCAATCACAACCCCTTGAAGGCCTCGCACTCACTGATAAATCTGACAGTGAACAGTGGCACCGAGTCACTGCTGGTGACAGCTCTGGTTCCACATGGGCCACATAGTGACAGAGCTCATTGCAGTGTGGTCCCTGAGCAGGTACCTGCCTTCCTGCAGGACAAGGATGCCCAAGCACAACCTCCAGCAGACGTGTTCCCATTGCAGCCAGAAGCCATGCTCAGAATAGGATCCAAGGGAAGGTGCTGTTTGCTTTGCTATTCTATCTCGTATAAACCACTTGGATTTGCTCTAGGAATAACAAAAATGCCTTGCTGCTTTGTTTGCATTTTATTCATTCACAGCTAGGATTTCCAAGAGCTCCGAAGTGTGGGCACACAGATGCTGCTCTGCAGTCAGCCCAGCATTTGGCTGTCAGGAGAAAATTCAACCTACACTCAATGCCTACAAGGAAAAAAAAATAAGGAAACCCATCGAGATTAACTGGCTCATTCAGCATCCCACAAGTTTTCATTCACAGCTTTCGCTGCCAGCCTTGCACCATTACAAATTGAATGCTTCAAAGCTTTGTTTCTCCAGAGGCCTTTTCCTTCATATAAAATAGACGTTATTGCAATGCATCCCCATGGCACCATGCCAGGCAAGAGCAGCCATCTGCACACACCAGAGCAAGGAACTCGCTTGTGCTTAGCCAAGAAGTAAAGGGGGGAAAAAGTTCATTCATGGACCACACAGTGTTAAGTTGAAGTACAAGGGCTGTATCTGTCCTGGGTGCCTGCTCAGGGTCACCTCCAAACCTCGGCAGCATCTGAGCCATCCTTCACTTGAATCCATCCTATGCTCTGCTGTGAGTTCCCCCAACTATCCAAAGCCAAAGCAATCCCCCAGCTCCACACATGAACGCCTCTTCCAGTGCAAAACCAAACTTACGGGCTTGGGTCTCAACAGAGAGATTAAATGGGGCTCAGCTTTTCCTTGTAGCCTTCTCCTGTTACACAATTTGCACCTTTCTCCTTTTCCTCGTGTAGTGCAGTAAAAACGAGGAAACAAAACTAACATCATTTTATAAACAGTGTATGGGAGGGCCAAAACCAAAGCCTGGAACTCACATGACATATCCAATCCATAGGATGCTCAGTGAAGACAGGCTGAAAGAGCTGGGCTTGTTCAGCCTCAAGAAGGGAAGGCTCCTAAAGGGGAGAACTCAGAGCAGCCTCAGTGCCTAAAGGGGCCAACAAGAAATCTGCAGAGGGGCTTTTTACAAGGGCCTGCAGTGATGGGACAAGGAAATGGCTTTAAATTGAAAGAGGGAAGAATTAGATGAGCTCTCAGGCAAGTTCTTCCCTGTGAGGGTGCTGAGGCGCTGGCACAGGGTGCCCAGAGAAGCTGTGGCTGCCCCATCCCTGGCA
>JANRGW010008347.1:0-13683 GCA_024733675.1 Psilopsiagon aymara
TCCCATCCCTCCAGGAGCAGAGGGAAGAAAAAGAGGGAAGTGAGTGAACAAACTGCATGGCTGATTTATGGCTTAAATCACGACAATGGTGTTTCTATTTTTCCCATCCCAATTTTCCTATGTGACATATTAGATGCACAGTGCTGAGGTCTGTAAAATTTAGTGATTCTCAGCTCACTTCTCCGGAAAAGCTATCTCTTTCACGGATGATGCAAAATGAACTGTAATTTGTGACTGGAGTCCAGGGCTTATAAATTGAAAAGAAAATTCTACCTACCAATATTTTACTGGATATGAACTTTAAAAACTCGTATCTCTCATTATATAAAGGTGCCTTATTTGAAATGGAGTAATTTGTCAGTGGAGCAGGTTCTGGCTTGATTCATTGTTTTTGAACTGTCTCAAGCAGTTCTAATTATAAGCTACTATCTAGAGCTGTTACTATTTGCCAGATATTTCGACCTTGATGAGCAAAACCCTTTAGGCTCATTTGAAAAAGCTTACAAACAAGGAAATTCAGTGCTGCTCACCCGCTGGGCTTGGGACAAAAAGCAAGTATGAAAGCTGCCAATATTTCTATATTTGCTTGTTTCATCTGAGAGAGACCAGTGCAATGACACAGAAAAAGACTCTTTGAGCCCAGAGCGAAAATAACACACTTGAAATGCTTAATGGGTTTCTTCTAAGAGATTTCTCCAGCAGCTTCAATAGAGCTGGGTGAATGGCTTGTGTGAAAAAAAAACTTTAGCTGATGAATTTTGGGCTTTCTTTTTTCTTTTTATTTTTTTCTTATCAGTGTTTGGATTGTTCGGTGAAGGATTTTATTTTGGTTTTGATTTGTAGTTATTCACAAACCAGAGCTTGAACAGTGCATGCTCTGTATATTTCTGTTTAGTTACTTCCACTATAAGGCCATCTGTGTTTACTGCATTATGGTGTCTGACTAAAGTGAATGGGTGCAAGTTCCAGAGTTAGGGGTAAGGGGAAGAACACAGCACTATCTTATAAGAGAAAGCTTTAAAGACCTTGTCCTGTTTGAAGTTGGGTCAACAGCAAAAGAGATTTTATACATTCCATATTTTAGAGTACATAAGTAAAGACTTTGAAAGTGTTGTAAAATATTAGGAAGATATCACATTTTAAATGAATACATCTTCATAATCCGTGTGATCTTATACACAAAAATAAAACCTAATGTCAAATCTTTGTCTAACCTATTTTGCCTTTGTGCTATGAGAATAGTATATCCCCAACCCCAGCAACAATGAGTATAGTTACATTACCATAAATGCATTGCATCATCATCAAGTACATATTCACTAATCCACAGCTTAATGAAGGCGATGAAACCGCATTCATTGTCTGGGATCAGTTGCTTAGAGCTAGTATATTGGCTTTAGACTTGAGGAACTGTCAGCTGAAGTAGCTTTCATAGGATCACAGAATGGTTGAGGCTAGAAGGGATTCAGACCAGCTCTAATGGAAAAAGACTAACTAGGACCTTGGTCCAATGACTGGAATGAGTGCATTAGATTAGTTTTCTCCTGGAGCAGAAAATATTAGGAGTATTGTAGCTCTAGCTGCTCTTGTATTCAGGTTTTATTCCAGTGTGTTTTTTACCTGTCCTTTTTATTCATTCAAAGTCCTTTTCTAATTTTTATAGAAATATAGAGATAAGCCAATGAAACAGTCTCTGAAAGATAGGCAAAATGTAATGTTCAGAGGTTAAATTATTCTTCTTTGCCTGAATATCAATCTCTCCACCCCCAAATGTATATTAGGTAGAAATTGTGGGAGGTCCTTTTTATTCTGTCAGCCTTATAACTGCGATATATTTTCACCTGTCATGTAAGTCAATAAAATATACAGTACTTAAATGTTTCACTATTAGAATAATTTTCTGATCCCTCTGGATTAAAACATTGTAAAATAGAACACTCAATGTTGTATGAATAAATTAAGTGTTTTGTAACTTACAGTAATGAGATAGTTGGTTCACATAACTTTATAAACTGGTTACATGATACAGCAATGCAGATGCTCAGTTTGGAAGTTTGCCTTTCTTAATGAGATAAAGTTCCTCTTTATTTCATTGATGGCTCTATTTGTGTAACGACAGCAAATGTGATTAGTTTTTCTACTTTATGTCTTTTTCACCTCTTATAGTTCCTACATTTTCCATCAACCTTTATTTTCTTTTTTATTATGAATGTTTCCATAAATTTCATAGAAAAGTTAGCACAGGTTGTAAAATAATCACATTAGTTACTTTGCTTCCTGAAAATTTACACAGAAATATTTCCCCTTTACAGGTGATAGTGACAGGTCCTCAACATATCTTTCATGGGGCAGCAGAAGAAATGTTGCAAAACCTAGTGGCAAAGAAGTGTCAGACTCTTTATAAACAATTTTAAAAATGCTCCTATAAACTAATCTGAAACATATAGATTAGAGGACTGCAGGGACATGAAAAGGGAACATGTAATTAAGTTCCCTGAAGTCAAATGTATTTGTGGATGAAGGATTCTGCTTCTGCTCACTTCTTAATGAAATGAAATTGCCCTTGACACTCTCACAGACCATCCTAGTAAAAGCACCTGAAGTTAGAGTTGATTTCTGCTACTAACAAAGTAGCAGAGATGTGGAAATAGGGGCTTCAGTATATATAAACAAGATGCAAACAGCTCACATTAAGAAAGATTAATTCATCTATCTTCATCTAACTAAATTAGGATCAGTTAGAACTTTCTTGGGCAATCCAGCCCTGCAGCTAATTATAATGCAAATGTAGCAGAAGTTAAGTAACAAGCTACAACAGTACTGAATGATATCTTTCTGTATCACAACTGTGCACTTCTGCAACACACTGATTGAGACTGGGTTTAGAAGTTCCAAGCTGTATATTAGAAAAGAGATCTGCAAATAAAAAAATATAAAATAGTTGCTAAACAGTGAAGTATTACTGTGAAGACACCCTTTTTAATATTTTTGAGGGAATTCTGTGGTAACTGCATGGCAAATTGGAGTGATAAATTTTTAGATTTGGTAAGTTTATGTAGACTAAAAAGGATTTTTGTTTTAATTTCTTTTTTTGATTTTAGTAATTTAATAGAGGATTTCCTCTCTTCTCATTTTTTGGGCCATCAGACGTGCAATTTCATCTCTTCTCATGTGGTAACTTATATAAACCGTAGATATTTTTAGTTTAGCCATTTGTAGTTGTCTTTCTACTTCTCATATTGACATGACACTCTCTTGCACTGGACAAGATCTAGTCAAAAGTGATTTTTTTTTTTTGAGCATGCTTTCAAAGAAGAGAAGAATACTGGTTAACAATTATGCATTTTGGATTTGAGTTATCTGTGTAGGCAATTTTTTGTAGTTTCTTTCTGCTCTTCTTTACTGGCTGCCCAATGTCAAAACAGGAGGTACTCTTTTCTTTTGCAGTAATCTTCCCTGACATGCTGTTGGCAACATATCCTCCAGGTTCTTTCTGTTGTCTTCTACAAGACATTTTCCCCATGGGGAAGAAAAACATTCTGCCTTTAAACAAGGAATTAAAAAAGCAAAGAGAAAATGCTCATTGGAATTCAGTGCCCTGACTTTTGAGCATCTATTAAGAGTAAAGTTTTATTTTACCAGCATACAGAGGACTGTTTAAAAAGGTTATGTGCACTTGGCCTTTCACTTCCTTTAACATAATGTTAGCAAGATTAAAACAAGGTTTTCTAATATTACTATAAAGAGGAAAAATGGGGACACCATTGCTCATGGTTTTCGAAAAAATATAATACATGGTCCTAGTGATGATGTAGTCTGAAGAAATCCAGCATTAGCAGGGAGTGAACTGAATAAACTAAAAGGGTTTTAATATTTTGGGTTTTTTAGAAACATGGGACAGACAATCCATGAACACACCCTTTATTCTTAAATAAACTTGTGAAGCAGAAGGCATGCCAGTAAAAGGAAAGGAGCAGTTGTCTAGGTACCGCTGTCTTTCTACATTTTAATTCTAATGAATGAAAAATACTGCAAAATACAGAAGTTTCCTTCATCATAGATCAAATTAGTACAGTCCAACTTAGAAATCACGTCTTAATTATTCCCAAATCTAATAGACCTTCACCCTTCAAAAAAGATTCTGGTGGCAGAATTATAATGAACCTGGTCTGCAATGGCTTCATCTTATGTTTCCTGCATCTGCCAATAATAAGTATGTTAGTTTTCCATTAGGCAAGGCTCTTTACCTGGCTAAGTATTTACACAACATCGGCCAAGCTTGCTTAAATTTTGGTCAGACTAAGTTAAAAATCATACATGGTTAAGAGAAACAGATATTGATATCAGATTGCACTTTTTTCCTTAGGAAACAAGATTGAAAGTCTAAAATTAAAAATTGTTTTCATTTTGAGGCAGAAGAAAAAGAGAAGCCCGAGTCTGTAGTAAATAAATGTGGTTCCACAGAAGCTGAGGGAAAATTTGGTATATGTTTTTTGTACTGCTATAACCTAGGCCTTATTCTTCTAAATTTTCTCAAACAGACCATGCCTACTAAAACCAGAAGATTTTCTTTTGTCAAGATCATAGGGTCAGTCTCCAGAGGTCTAATCTCCACATTATGTTTGTGTTTGATAGAAAGAATTTCAGTTTTCTCGTTGCATCACTATACTTTTATGAACTTCCTGCAAATAGTAGAGCTAAAGTGGCTACCAAAATTCATTTGCGTTTTGTGTCTTTCTAGTATAATTGTATACGCTTATCTAAAAAACATATTTACAAAGCATCGAAGAATGATGTATTTCTTAAAATAATCACTAAGTAATATTGAAAAATTATTGTACTACAGAATTCTATTTGTAAGGGATAAGTGACTGTGTTTTAATATTTATCATTAAATAGAGAGTATCCCAAGCATATGCATCTCAGTTTTCTTATGTGTGCACATTGCTATATCCAATAATAAATATTTTACTCTATCAAAAGAAATGCAGAAAACCAACCCAGCTTGAAGGATGGTCTTACTAAGAGTATAACTACATTCTAGATGCTGATCTCTTCAGAAGAAAACAAAGAAAAATACCCCTCAGAAAGTAAAGTCTGTGTTAAGTCTTTCACCTTATGAATAACATATCTGAATGCTAAGTGTTCATTGTGCTGATAAGCAGTAGAAGACGAGTCTCACCTCATCTCTGCAAATGAAGTCTTTATGGTGGAAAAGTCACTGTAAAGAAGAAAGATGATCTGGAATGATGTCACCTTCATAGGCCCAAGTCATGCGGTATTGTCATTTGCAGTCATGAAAAATTTGAAAGCTCACAGATAAGCAACCATTCAGTACCAGGTTTTTGGAAAAAGGGGACACAGGACTTTGAATGGGGAACAGGTCCAATGCAGCTTCACATAGCTTAGCTGAATGATTCCAAGGCAAGAAATAATCTGAAGTGCTTGGGGCTCTACAGTGCTGTTCTTAAATACATAAAGGTATCCCTATTGGAAAGGGACAAAGTACCCCATGGCTGCTCCTATCTTCCTCTGAGCCAACTCTGTTAGCAATCAGCAGACCCCAAGAGGTACTGTGAAAAGACAGAGATGTGTGTTAAAAGAGATTTGAATGACAAGACCATAGTGGACTTGCAGACTAGTTTGGGAAGAGTGCTCTGTGCCTGAAGAGAAGAAAGTAAAGAGACATTTCGATGAGAGGCAAATGAGGTGACCATCATTAGCAGAGTAGAGGGGATGAGGGATGATGCTATAACAACCTCAGCACACCTGGGGACATTTCTGTCGGTGACTGGCCCCTTCCCCATTGTTTGTCAAAGCGCAGCCATGGACTCTTCTGACCAAACAGCTCCTCCCAACCGGTTACAAAGATCTGCAGATAATGAAATGGTCACCAGGCACCTCATTTGCATCTACCGTACTGCCCTTCTCACAGCAATACATGGGGCAGACATTGATGATGACAGATCACATCTATTCTCATTTTCTACTAAATGAGATGCAGAGAAGTGTATTTCACACTTTTATATTTTCCAAGCCTCATGCAGTTTTACCTGTTCACATCAGAAACATGATTATAGCCACTTTGATTCTCTACTGTTCTTTCTGAACACTGCAGGATAGAGAAAGAAATAAGAGTTAATCAATACCATTGTCTGATAAAAAATTATATATAGAAATCCAGAAAGTTAAAGCAACTTAGCCTAGGTTTTATATTTCATCATTATTTAGGAAACTGGTCTTTTTTGTGTGTTCCTTTAAATGTTTCACCAATAAGAAACACTTTTAAGTAACACATAGTAAAAATTAAGTCCATGTCATTTTTTACTATTGCAGATTTCATTATAAAACATCTCAAGATTAAATTTATTCCAATAATCATTACAATGATGAAAAAATTCCTTGCTTCAATAATTGATTTATGCTTCATTTAAATGTATGGAGTAGTTTCAATATAATTTCTTATTAGCTCTAATGACAAATTTTAAAATAGCAGGGCTCTGAAATAAAGATGAAAATTTGCCATACAAGTTATTACATTTAAATGGACTTAATATTTAATATTTAAAAAATCATTTGATGTAAATAGCCATCATGAATCACTGCAAATATGCTTAGATGTAATTAAACTTTTTCTTTACCCATATCTAGTTGCTTCATAATAAATTATTTTATTTCTTCTTTTTATTTTTTTAGGATCATGAAGGGTTTGCACTGGAGAAGCCACAGATTTCTTCTGACATATCAGCCTTGCTTATTCAGAGTTCTGTTATTGTATTGGTCAAGAAACTAGATGCCATGGAGCACAAATTTCCTTTTGCTATGTATATACTATTATTTTATGCATAATGCTAGTACAGTCTCCTTGTTTGGAAGTTACATGCCTGTTATATTATGTATTCCACTATACAAGAGAGAACATAAAGATATCATTTGGCAGAAATCTGCGTCACTTCTAAAATATTTTAAAATGTTATAATAGCAGAAATTAAAAATAATGAAAAAAAAAAAAAAAAAGAATTGTCTCTTTGGCTGGCCCCATTCTGTGATTTTTTTTCCCTTCATATGGAAACATTACCTAAGACAGCATCTTGCAAGCATGGCCAGAAGGCATCTCACTGTCTTTTGAGACACCTGACATGGCTGCTGCACACTGACCACAACACTCCCAGCTGAAGTCACTGCTGCTGTAATGCATAGGATATCTGTATGTTGAATTTACACAGTATGTTTTGCATGCTACATAATAAACCATGGCATTTGTTAGGTTCTCTACTAGAGCTGTAGTCCCAGCAATCGCTCTTCCATTTGAGCTTAGACGTACACAAAATTTTCCCAGTGACAAAAATTTTGTGATGGTGCCCATATATCTACAAAGCTGGTCAGTTATCTGTCTGATATCTCAGTTGAATCTGTACTTTTAGAGAGAAAATGCATGTGCTTGTATTAGTGATGCTGTAGCCCTACTTCCAACTCTTTAAGAAAATTGTATTAGTTTCATGCAAATCCTTAACAGAGACCGTGACATTGTTCTAGCCTTATGCTTAATTTCATTATTGTTTAGACCTTAATTTTTGTTTGAAGCATCTAAAAGTAATTAAGGTAACAGGGGAATAATTGGGAATGGTACACTTGAAATCACTGTACTAAATCAGAAACAGGCTCCAGACATTTTTGAAGAACATCACTGGCACTTGAACATATAAACTGTTGAAATTTTAGTTGCTTTTAGGAAGTAAATCTGTTCATTTCTAAGGAGGAATGGCTTCATTAAATGTTATCTATTTAAAAAACAAACAAACGAAAAACCAGCAAAAAGTTGAAAAAAGAAAATGGGGAGTTATATCAGAGTTCCACTGGGATTTGAAACCTGTTCTGCTCAATGTAGATGATTTGGGAAAGGGAATGAATAATGTGGTAGCAATTTTCCTGATAATACAAGGTCATTAGTAGTTAATATTAGTGCTGATTGAAGAACTGAAAAGAAATTCCTAAGATCAAGTGAGTGGGTTATAAAATGGCAAATGAAATCCAGCATCACTAAATATAAGATTGTGTAACTGGGGAAGAAAATAATCCTAACTTTACAAACAGGACTGATGGTCACTATTTGACAATTGCCGCTAAAGAGCAAGATCTCAAGGTTATAACAGATAGTTATAACCCAGAGATTGCAATGATCTCTGTGGTCAGCAGTCAAACAGTATCACGAATTACTAGGATGAAATTATATAAAAACCAACATAGATCTATTTTTGCATGTCTCTTTTATGCAGCTTTCATCTTTTCTACCTCGCAGCAGTGTGTAATGCACAATAGAAAGAGAGTAAAGAAAGTTGGGGGGGGTGGTCAAGGGTGTGAAGTGGCTTCCCTGTGCAAGACATCATAGTAGACTGGAACTCTTCAGTATGGAATAAAGACAATCTGTAGACTGATGTGTAGTATAGACTGAACAGAAGTTTGACACAGAGCAGCGTGGAAGAGGGGAATACGAGTGACTGGACACTCTCATTCCCCACATAGGAAACAGGGGCACCAAATGAATCCAGGAGATCGCACACTCAGAATAAGCACAAGGAAACTATTGCCCCATGTGTCCTGTAACTCTGCTTCACAGTAGGGGCCCTTGCAGATTCTAGCAGTTTGCCTGGCGTCAGGACAAAATTGGGCATATAATGCTTGCTTAAGCAGTGTCTGAGACAGAAATAGCTAATAGTTAGGATAGCTTTCTAGGAGAAAGTGCTTATTTCTTATGTATTTTCTTGTACTACTTATTTGACATCTCTTTTAGGGCATTGTCAGAGCAAGGTGCTAGCTAGATAGCTGGACCTATGGTTTGATCCTATGTGCCTGTTCTCAGCCATCAGTACTCATTTACAAACAGTGTTAGTTATGTATTGATATGACCGGGAGTGTTTTGTTTGGGTTTTTTTTTTTTTTTTTTGTTACGGTTTTTGAGGAATTTCTTTCCATTTTATAAGAGATAAACATTTACTTCTCTATTAGTTTAGATTTTTCTTTGCAGAAAAGTATTAGCATTTTTCCTTGATGAAAAGTGAAAACAACAGGGATTTTTGTTTGTTTTCTTGTGCAATTGTTCTAACTTCACCAATAACAACATCAGAAATTTACATTTGGTACAATTTCTTTTAGAGAAATGTGGTTCAATGAGAGAGATAGATCTCTGAAAAATATGACTGATCAGTAGGCGTGTGGACCAGTTTCTTTCTAAAGAATTGTTTTGAAAATTTTGTGTGGCTACTTTTACCCAGATACAGCCTGTCACGCTCATATTTTTTTGCAGTGACTTCAACTTGCCATAACAACAGAAGTTTAACAAACAGTATTTATGTGCTGCAGGCATAGAAGTGTACATAAACATTAAAGAAAGTAACAGAATGCAGGTTGCCAATCGCATCATTCAGTTCTCCCCAAAGCTTCCAGATAGTTTTACTTTGTTAAAAGTTTCTTTCTTTTTCATTTTTGTATCTTTCTGAGTTTTGGAGAATCTATATTTTCTTTAAGGGAAGTCAGTTGTTTTCCACATGGAATACCCAAAGGAGGAAAAGATTTCTTCTCTTAAAAGCATATATGTAGCATATACCTGTATTTCAAGTAACCATTTTTGGTGTCTGCTAATACACGACAGACTTGCACTGCTTTAAGGGAAAAAAGAAAAAAACAACCACCAGATCCTTAGTTTTAACCATTTAATGTTCCTGATTCCAGGCCATTGAAGTAAATGGATTTGAGAATGGGCTGGAGAATTACACATGTGAATACATCTGTCAAGCTAGCTAGTTATAAAATCTTTGCACCTTTTCTTAAAGGTTGCCTCAGCACAAGCAGCATACATATTCTGCCCTGAACATTTGCTTCTCAGAAATACAGAAAGAGAAGTTGGAGACGTGAGGGAGTTTAGCCATAAGAAATAAGCATTTTAAAATTCCCTAAATGTAGATGAGAAGTATTTCTGGCCTGGCAGTTCTCTAACAAAAACTAACAAATGGATGATAATCATGGGCAAAACACAAGAAAAAAGTCAACCTAAGATAAAATGATATAAACTGACAAGAAGCACAGGGGAACAGTAATGTGCATTGGAGAAATGCATATATTAAAGCACAAATGTTAAATTCTGGAAAAACCTTGAAATAATATACCTACTGTAGGGAAATTTAAAAACCGAATCACCACAAACTATAAGCTGGTCTTTATGCTTCAGTCTTTCAAAAATACAGTATAGCACTTAGGTTGAATTTGCATGTGTGTCCATGATTTTGTCCATAGGTTTGCTAACACAATCATCCTAACACTTTGTGACACTTAAGCATTAATTGGAAGTCTTCACTATTATTCCAAAGCAAACACTCCAAATATCCTTTCGTCTCAAAACTGACAACCTTAAAGGTGTGTATGCATATCTATCAGAACAACCCAAAACCTTTTGTCACGTTCAAAGTTTCTGATACCTGGTTAAAATTATAGTGAGTTCATCTAATTGTCTTAAAATCATCTTTGAAAATAATATTATGTTATTTTTCAAAATGCAATCACCAGAGTTTTGTGCAGAAATCATGTGGAATTTATGGTTTCTTGTGTTTTGAGAACAGAAACAGCTAAATCTCTTTGATTTAAGTCAATTTCATTTTATTTTCTTTTTTCTCTTTTCTCTTTTAAAAAGAAAGCAAAAAGAAATACAATGGAATATTTGTGTTGAACCTGAGCACTAATTGAACTTTAAACAGTCTAACACATGAACTTTGAGATTATCCATATGAATAATAGAATGTTAAATTAAAGCAAGGGCTAAAATATATGTTAACTTTTAAACTGAGTTGATCATTTAAGGTGAACCATGTCTGAACATAAAGGATTTTAGCAGCATATGGTTAAGTAATCATTATATGTCATATATTTTACTAAGATGGTGTAACAGTTAAAACACATTTCAAATGCAATATATATTTTTGGCATGGTGAAATAATTTGAAAGATGTCAACTTGAATCACACAACAGTGATTATTTACTAATGTAAGATAGAGTCACTTTGATTCTAATAAGAAAATGCCTGAGCTGAAGTCACACCTTCATATGCCTCTAATGGTACTCTCATTTTATCATATTTTAAAAATCCACACCTCATATTTTCTGTTTCCTTATATGGATGGTGCTAATGACACACATAGTAAACCTTCTATTAGCTTTGTACTTCAATAGGGTTTGTTTAATTTCAGCTGTCAAACAATATGGAGAAAAAAAAATTCACTTTTTTGATAACCCCAGGATTTAAAATGCATTATCAGTATGACAGCAGTAAATGTTTTCCAAACAATCTTATTTATGGGCTGTGTTCTGTCTTGGTGTATATACAAGTCTGAGCAGCATGTGAAATCCCTCATTTGTTTGCCATAAACTATGTATGTTTCTGTTGCGAGATTTATTATGTAAGAGAGTTTGAGTAACCAAGCATTGGAACCACTGATATACAGTGTTTTACCTCTAGCTCCCTTACTGACATCTGATTGGAGTTTGTGCTGAGAGACATTATCAGCTGATGACTCTTCAGGAATCAATTCTGTATAAATAGTAACAATAATATAAACACTATCAAAACGTATCTGTTAGCCCATCTTCTAATGGAGACTTGCTTTAAATATATTATATGTAAGTATGAAAAGCAAGCAATGAGAACTGGCTTCTCACCCAAATCCTGCTATCAGGGCTGGCCAGTACAGGAAGCCATCATCGCTGTTTGTGCACTGAGAATGGAAAAGCTGCTGTTTCCACTGAAGGGTTCGTCAGCTACTTCACTGAGAATGCCACAATTTTTTCATATTTGAATAAATTTACTTGGCTTTTCCTACAAACTGGAAATTTCCACGAAGATTAGACACTGAAATATCCCCATTCACTTCCAATACATTTTGCACCTCTGCTCCCTGTTTGCAAAATGCAAGACAGTTTGACACTTTGATCGTCCTATTCAACACTGTTGAACAGGGAAATTTGTGCATCTGCCTGCAATATTAATTAAAAAAAAAATATTATCAATTCTTTAGCACAGGCATAATGTAGAAAAAAAATATTTTAGTACTCTGCTCGGTTCGGCAGCACATATAGTAAAATTAGAATGATACAGAGAAGATTAGCATGGCCCCTGCTCCAGGATGCTATGCAAATTCATGAAACGTTCCATATTTTTGATTCTATAAACCTTCATAAGCCTCATCGGACAGAAAATTAATTCCAGAAAATTAGTTGTTTGAAGATTCATTAGAAATAGATGTCAGTAGATCAGAAATAGATATGTTGGTATTCTAGCTACAGTTCCGCAGACTTGTCACAATACTGTGGGGTTTTAGCTTTGAAAATCAGAGAGGGTGCACTGGGTTAAGCAGTAGCAGTCATTTTTCTCCTTAGTATATGGTGCAGTGCTGTGTTTTTGACTCTCAGCCTGGGAACAGTGCTAATTAACATGATGTTTTTAGTTGCTGCTCAGTAATGTTTGCTCTGACCAAGGACTTTCTGAGTCTCGTGCTCTGCCAGGAAAGAGAGGAAGCCAGGAGGAAGCAGAGACAGGACACCTGATCCAAACTGACCAAAGAGGTATTCCATACCACAGCACGTCATGCCCAGTATGTAAACTGGGGGTAGTTACCTGGAAGGGCTAGATCACTGCTTGGGTCGGGCTGGGTACTGGTTGGCAGATGGAGAGCAATTGTATTGTTTTCCCTTGTTATTTCCTTTACCATTACTGGTGGTAGCAGCAGCGGTTTTGTGTTATATATGCCTCAGTTACTGGACTGTTCTTACCTCAACCTTTGAGAGTTACATTCTTTCGATTCTTCTCCCCATCTCTCTGGGAGGGGGTCAGAAAGCGAGGGGAGTGATCAAGTGGCTGCATAGTTCTGGGTTGCCATCTGGGCTTAAACCACAACATAAGGCTAATACTGTAAATTTCAAGCTTGTACCCATCAAAGAGTCACTTGGTGGTGCACATCCAATTAGCAATTGCAGGACAAACGGTACTTGCACTCAGACAAAAACCCACATCGAAGACATACAGCCCTGGGAAAAGATGTATTTTCACCCTGAGTATCCATGCTTTTTAAATTTCAATACTGTTGAACATAAGCTTTTGTTGTCGAGATGGCCAAAACACACTCACACATACACACGCACACATTTCTTCAGTGACACAGTAGAAAGTTCTCTTTTTACTATCACAAACCCTTACTTATATACAGTTTCTAACATACATGTGTCTTTTAGCCATTGGTTACATCAGTTAGCAACAGCACACTATTGGATGACCCTTTGTCGCTAGTCTGTTATCTTGCCAAGCTCTTGTTCTGCAGTTAGTTACTCCCTTTGACTTACTCTCTCCTCTGGATGCCTTCTGCTTTCTCATCCAGATGCCTTCTGCTTTCCTATCCAGATACCTTCAGTGCCTCATTCTACATGGATAAGCTTTGATATCTTCAAGGCTATGTTCTAACTACATGCCCTCAGTCACGTAGTCCCCCTCAAGCTTTTTAAGTTTTAACATGTAAGTTTCAATACTCCATTTTTATGTCATATTAAAAAGTATTCACTTTTTAAATAACCAGTTGGTGTGAAGGCTTAATTTTACTAAGAACTTTCTGTCATTGATTACAGGCTCTTTAGGAAAGACAGGCC
>JANRGW010008347.1:15736-32659 GCA_024733675.1 Psilopsiagon aymara
CCCTGCCCATGGCAGGGGAGTTGGAACTAGATGATCTTAAGGTCCTTTCCAACCCTAACTATTCTATGATTCTATGTATGCATATGAGAAGATGGTCAAGAACATGGGTGGAATAATGAGATATACAGAAGCAGGTTTGTTTTTAGTAGAGTGCATTTGTGCTATGTAAATTTTGGTATTCCTGCCTTGATGCTATAATAATGGGCCACGCTTCTTTTGGTAAAGAAATCATAGCTATTTAAGAAGGCTGAGAATTATTTTTCTTTTCCTTGCTTTAACACTTGAGTATATCACTGTTAATAATAGCTAGAATTCTTGAAAACATAAACAGTTATATCATCATCATTTCTTTTCAGCTCATGAGCTGCTTATATTTTCAGTTATCCCTGTCTTTTCAGCATCTGAAGATGTGAAGGAGTGTATGATAGAACTATTCATCTGTTCATATTTTGCACAGTTTAGGTAGATTGAAACTATTTCTTGAGTCAAAGCATAGCCAATCAGAAAGTGAAAAATGGCAGGTTTTTTTTCCACCTGGACACTTTGTGCACCTCTGCAGTCTTCTATTTTGTATTAGCACAGTCTGAAAGGATCATTTGGATGTATAACCACAGTTAACTGTTCTTTCCTTGAGTCTCTACTCCGTGATCACTGTTCTGTGTATTTGTGAATGGACAAGTCTGCTACACAAGTTGTTCTTAAGTTTGACAAGTCCACAGGTAAATTCACCTGTTACAAATGTCCTGTTGACGTAAATCTCCTTTGTCTCTGACAGTTACCGATGTCACTTGAATCTTTGTAGCTTTTGAACTCAAAGGATACAGGAAAACATCCTGTTCAGTTTGTCTGAATTCTGCTCACACATGCACATTCATAAGGAGTGAAAAAGGAAGGACAACTTCCATTACATATACATGAAGTGTTTCGGTTTGCCAATATGTTTTGGAATATTTCCCAAACTGGAAATCTCAGTGTTCACCACGATCTTTAAATAAAATAAGGAATTATTTTGACAATTTCACTGCTGCTTAGTATAAGTGCCTGTCATTGGTGTTACTATTACAGATCACAGATTAAGCTGTTCTCTGAATATATCTAAATAAGAACAACAAACGGTGGTAAATTAAAATTGTGTTTTCCCTATATAAAAATTCATGATACCCGAGGAAGAAAAACAACACTCCCCCTTCCCTGAAGCACCAATCCACATATTTAGAACTAAGAATCCTATTTAGGTAGATAATCTAAAAAAGAAAATAGCTATGTTTTTGGAAATGACCAGTGCAATTCAGTGACTCATTTACACAGCTACCTCCATTAATAAGGTGAAACTGCACAAATATCATGTTATAGACAATGAACGGGTCTTTGTCAAATTTCTCTTTTTCCAGCAAAGCTGTTCTCCTGGCTGTGTCTGCCCATGTATAAAATACTGCTGCCATCAAAGCCATGTCACTGGATTGTATTCAATTTTTGGTTTACTTTCCAGTGCATCTGCATGGCATAATTGGGCAGCAGTCTTTTGCTACGCCTCACATTCCTCTTCCTGATGGCAATGGTTCATCACCAGCTGCTGCACAGCTACAATTGCCTTCCTCTCAGCACTGTTTACTTTTGATTCTTCCTGAATGTGGTACATTTTGTTTTATGTCATGCCACTGTTGTTATACTTACATAATGTACTTAAGTATTGTTTAGATTGACACAGTGTTAGTACTGAAATTGAAAATAAAATGGCATTATTGCCAAGAACAGCTGTTTTCATGCACATCATTTTCTGAGCTTCAGTTTATTAATCAGGCTAAGCGGGAGTCTGCACAAAAGGTAGTATTTTTTCTTGAAGTATTCTATGGACTTTAGATTTCCATCATAACAGAATTTAATAGTATAATATAGCAGAAATGTTTCATGTGATTAAAAACTGTTTATTCTGGGTTTGTAATTGATTTAATTGTAACATCTAGAGGGCTGCAATTTTGAAAAGTTTCAACCCTGATTGCCTATTATTCACATGACAACGCTGAAATAAAATGACACTATGGTAAATGAAAACATAACAAATAACCCTGGTGGTTCAATAACACTTTGAAAGAAAATCAGTAGATGTTCTCCAGAAATCACCTACAGGAACAGCAGAAAGAAAGCCCATATTTTAAATCAGCTTTTGTAAAACCTGCTAAAAATTGACTATCCCAGAAACTGTCATAATGTTACTCATCCAGTAAAGCTGTTTTGATTGTCTTCTATAGTATTAAATAATACCTGTTTGTGAAGTGTAATCAAGCATTAGCAAAAAAAAGCTTATTACCTATGCTGAAAAAAAAGGGCAGCACACCTCTAGATCTCACGCCAGCCTTTACTACTCTCCATGTCAAAGGCATAAGTAAAATTCATCAAATTCACTGGGAATCTAGAGGGCTTAGATTCTGAACCTGCAAAAAAATTTATCTGGTCTTTGATCCCTCACAAAGCCTGGGTTGTTTTAGTTGGCTTTGCACAGTACATGTAAGCTCTTCTTAGGAACAGAATTTATTGAATAAGAAAGCCCTGGATACAATGCATTCCACACTGCCTCACTAACTGCATCTCGCACAGTTTGGCTCCATTAATTCCTGTAAAGGGCAAAAAAAAAAGGATTCAAATTATGAATATTGTAAATGATTATGTTTTGCCAGCCTTGTTTCTCTAAGAATAAAAGATTCATTTTAGGTGTTTCACATATTACTATGAATATTCGTGTCATATTTTAAGTTACTGGGCTGACATACCTTGCAATGATTTTCTTTTCCTTGGTTGACATTGGTGAATACTCTATGTCTTGTAATGAAACAGTAGGAAAAATTTATAATGGCTCATTTTTTACTGTTATGTGCTATTATATACATTTCTGTTTACATATGGAGGACTTAAATTTAAATCCTGAAATTCAAACTTTTAAATATAAGTCATTTAAACTTAAGTCAATTATCCATTCCTTTCTCTGTTGTTTCAGAATTATAACTGTAATAAGGTATTTGTGTGTAACTGGGCTTTATGCAATGGCACTTTAATACGTATAAAGCATAGTAAACTCTATTGGCACATTAAGTTGGGCTGAGCCTTGAACTTGCATAGTCAATCATTTTATAAATTTCCTTTGAGTTGTTAAGATCACATAAAAACTTAATATATTTTGCTTATACTAATCTTTTATTTCTATTTTATTTTTTCCCTGAATTTATTAACTTACAAGCAACGATTAGAAACGGGTGAACATTTTTCAGAGTTGTTTGGGGAACTATGACTCAATCTTTGAGAGTGTGTGAGTTTCCTGAACATTACTACATGTAATCAACCTAATCTTCAAAGAGAGAACAATTTTGCAAACTGCTAATTCACATTAGAAGGTGGTGTGCTGGATATTTTTTCACTTGAGTAATTCAGTTAAATATTTACTGCAAAAATTTAGAAAAGCTTTACAGATGACACTGGATTAAACATTTGCTGTTGTTTCATCAGTGTTAAATGATTTGTGTAGCTGTTTCACTGAGCAGGTCTAATTTCAGTCTTTGGAACAAGCAATGAAAAATTCAGAGCATCACTGTTCTTTCATTGTGAGGTGATTCATAATCTTTAATAGCAAATAATGAGCCTATGGATTTCCACATTCCCCCAAAAGGAGGCAAAATGTATCTCTAAAAAGACACAAGCAATAACTTTTAAATATTCAGTATCTATTTTTTAATATTTACTGATATGTCTTAAAGTATTCAGGAGTTAAAAGGAAAGGAAGAACTGTCAAGGAAATTGAGATTAAAGCTACACTGCTTTATTTCTGAATAAAGCATCTGAAATTTCTGAAAGGAAATAGTTGCTGAAATGGTAATACTACCAAGGGAAGGGCAATTGGTCAAAAACTGGGAGCAAAAAGATGTTCATTGAAGTGAAAGTAGCGCCTTGCTGTGCATAATCTTCAGTCTCAAATCACAAATGAGAAATTATAATATACAGAAAGAAATATAACAGAATGTAAGATTTAACAAATTCCTTTGAAAAGGTGACTTTTAGTACCACAAAACCTGCATGACTAATTCTGAACTCATCTGATTTTGTTTTTGGGAACCTCTGAATTGTTTAAAACATAATCACTTATTATGTCACTATGCATTCAGCTATGCATTGCCAAGAACATAAAACATATTTACTTTAGCATTCCTAAATGAAGATCAAATATATTTATGGAGCTATCGCACCTGAAAAAATTTGGAAATAGAGGGATGCATTGCTGTATAGCGTCAGATGAGATGGTCCGATCAAATATGATTCTAACCCACAGACATAAACATTCCTTTGCGCACTGAGTGGAAAACTTACTACATGTGACCTGTTAGATGTTTCTGATTATCTTCTTACCCTTTTATTATTTTTTTTTTTTTTTTTGTACACTAAATTAAGATCATCTACTCAAGTCCAGAGCAGGGCCACGAGGATGATCAGAGGGCTGGAGCACCTCCCAAATGAAGATAGGAGGAGAAAGCTGGGGCTGCTCAGCCTGGAGAAGAGAAGACTGCATGGAGACCTCATAGCAGACTTCCAGTATCTGTAGGGTGCCTTAGGACACTGGGGAGGGACACTTCATCAGGGACTGTAGTGATAGGACAAGGAGTAATGGGTTTAAACTTAAACAGGGGAAGTTTAGATTTGATATAAGTAGGAAGTTTTTTACCATACCAAGAGTCACTGTCTTTCTAAGTGATACTAGTCGCAAACCATTTAGAGGCAATTGAAAAAACATCGATCTGCAGATCTTCCTGGACCATGGAGAAGAAGACACAGGGCTGAAGGGACATTCAAAAATGTTTATGGATGTAACCTTTTATTTAAGGAGATACTTGAATTCATCTTTATTTTTTCCAGAGTGACTGGAAAGAAATTTTGGCTGAGATTAGCAGCAACAATGAAGGAATTGTTTGAGAATTTAAAATTGTCACAAATAGCATTTGGATGTCTTTGCAAGAAAGTTTACTTGCATAACTTGAAACACAGTATATCTGTAAAGGGGATAGTCGCTCTTTGCTTTTAGTAAAATAAGGTGAACATTTTAATCTTTATCAGCCCTTATGTGTTCATATGAGTTGTTACAGTATGGGAATGACAATGGTACTGCAAAATACTGAAATTTAGACTTGCAGGATTTCTTTATTATTATTTATCTTCCACCTACACTCTGAAGTTCAGACACTTGCTATTAAGTTCATTGTTCTACCTAAAATGATTAATTTCACAAACTGCAAATGAGATAGCCCTCAGGAAAGATGGGGAACCTGAGCCTTGTTAACATAAAATAATATATATTTCTGCAAGATCAGCCAAAGCTTGAGGAATTAACAAATATGAATAAATTGGGCATTATTATTCACAATTTGAAAATAATTGCATTTTGGACTTGAGATAGCTTATTTGGCTTGCTAGAAGTTAGCTTGTACGCATTCAATCCAAAATCAGAGAGCATCTTCAAAGATGTCCTTTCCCCCCCATCCAAATGACAAGATTTACAGTGACAGGGTAGTTCAGTGATTTGGGCATAAAAGATCTGATTCACTGTCTCCTTTACAGAGGTGCTCCCTTCCTTCTCAGAAAAGCCAGTATCTAGTATTTCTCCTTTTCACATGGAATAGAAGTTTTTTATATTGTGGAATGTTATGGCAATGGTCACTATAAAAACACATACACATGCACATTAGAGATTCTATACTCATTGCAACTAACATTTCTTAATTTTTAGAGCAAGATTCCCAAGCTTGAGACTGAGTGAACTGAACATTTCAGTAAACACTAAAGGGAACTGGGAGAAATTCTAGGGTCATTGATTAGGGACAAAATAGGAAAACACTTGGACAGGTGCAGACTGGTCAAAGACAACCGGGACATTTATAAAGGGGAAGCCATGCTTGTCAAATGCTATTAATTTGTTTCAGGAAGTGACAATGAGAACTGACAGGGGTGAAGCAACAAACATAATCTGCTTGGACGTCAAGATGGCTTTTGATACTGGTACACTGAAGACCAGATACAGGGTTAGTAAGTAGGATAAAGTGACTGATATAATTGTCTCTAAAATATCTTAGACCCAATCCTGTTGACATACCGCAACAAAACATAAGAGTAGATGCACAAAAATGATAAATATAAATGAATTTGGTAGATAATTTTCATACTAAAAAAAGAGGATGAATGAATCAAAATGTTTGGGCATGACAGAGATACAAAAAGCACAGGTATGGGAGAGGGAAAGAACTGACTAGTTCATATGTTTTGAAAGACAGAAGGCTATGGAAATTAGCTTAGTAAAGATCACTGTAGAAGAGATGAGCAGAGATACTGGACATATCCCTCTGTAACTGTCTATACCTGTCCTTAACTTTGTTACAGACAGGAAGTAGTTGGAGGAAACAAAGGATTTTAAGTGCATGCTGGATGTCTACAGGGAGAAAGGCTCATAACAATTTCTCGTTGGACAGGGCAAAATTGAGGGTTTATTTCTACCTAAATAAGAATTAATGAGGAAATATTAAGTAGTCTTATTCTTGATTCCTCCTTGTTCTTTCATTTGATGGAGAATAGAAATAAAAGTGTAAAGGATTCTTGATCAGCTTTCTGTTCCATCACTTCTCTGGATGTGTTCATATTCCATTTTGTACAGCAGTATTTGCTTTTCATCACTTTTCATCATTTTTCATTTGCTAAGGGAAGTAGCAATATTACTAAAAATACTAAAATACTAGAATATTTAACAAATAGGTGCCACCAATAATAGGTCTCAGCTGCAAAAATGTTAGTGAAGCTATTTTCAAGACAAAATTTGTAGCTGGAATGGAGAACTATATGAAAAAAACTGAGGTAACAGTCACAGAATCATAGAATGGTTTGGGTGGAGATCATAAATATCATCTAGTTTCAACCCCGCTGCCATGGGTACAGACACTTTCCACAAGACAAGGCTGCTCAAAGCCCATCCAACCTGGCCTTGAACACCTTCAGGGCTGGTGTGTCCACAGTTTCCCTGGGTAACCTGTTCCAGTATCTCATCACCTTCATAGTAAAGATTTTTTCCTAATATCTAATTTAAATCTATCCTCTTCTAGTTTAAAGCCATTGCTCCTTGTCCTGTCACCCAATGCCCTTGTAAAAAGTTCCTCTGTTCAGATGATCAGTAAGATCTCACTGGAGATTTCCCTTCTCCAGGCTGAGCAATCCCAACTCTCTCAGCTTGTCTTCATAAGAGAGGTGCTCCAGCATCCTGAGTATCTTCATGGTCCTCCTCTGTACTTGCACCAACAGGTCCATATCCTTCTTATTCTGGGGCCCCAGATCTGAATGCAGGACTCTAGATGGGGTTTCATGAGAGTGTAACAGAGAGGGAGAATCATCTGCCTTGATGTGCTGGACACACTTCTTTTGATAAAACCCAGCACATGGGTTGGCTTTCTGGGCTGCAAACACAGACTGCCAGCTCATGCTGACCTTTCCTGACACAGGAAAATGTAACCACAAATTCATTTTTTTATTTGTTTGTTTAGCTCTTTCATCATCACAACTTTGATTTATTTTAGTTTCTGCTATTTGAAGCAGTTGAAGTATAATTGCCACATCATATCAAACATAAGTGTATTTTCTAATAGGTAAACTAATGCATACTGGAATAAAACAGGAAAATAAAAAGGTAAACTTGTGAAATAAGGCATATTGTGCATTTACATATTTCTATGCATTTTCTTAACAAACAGAATATTTTAAACCTACTTTGGAGGCTGAAAAAAGACAAGCAAATTAATATTTTTGTAATATAGATGTTATGTTATATTTCATGCCTGATTCATTTGAAAATGTAGATTAATTTGCAAACAGTTTAGAGAGGTGAACTATTGAATTGAGTCCTATAAGATTTAGGATTTGTCATCTTTTAAAGTTGACACCCAGTGAGAGCTTGTCAATTACAAAGAAGTGAAATGAAGTGAAAATAAGCTTCGTCTTCATCTTCTTGTTATATGCTTGGTTGGCTATAGAGAGACACCATTTACAAACTGAGAATAATTACTTGCAACATATTTTTCCCTTTAACATAAATTATTTATTATTTTATCTCACTGCATTATGATATAGCAGTTACGGTAATTTCCTAATCTCATAACAAAAGTAGTCTTTCAATACTTATATGGCCACCAGAAATATAAGTTTGTTTAGGTTAAAATGCAGAACACTGCTTAGGGCAGGATTTTTTTCTCAAATGTCACTAATCCTTTTGTAATGTTTTATACAGAATTTCTTCACTTTATAAATCTACACCAGCAAGTAATTTAGCAAATATACATGTGATACAGAGTGAATGTCAACAATATAAACCTTTTTTATTTATGGACAAGCACATTAACATTCTCTTCCAGCTTAAATGTGCATTATGCTGTCAATCTCTTGCTTATAAATTTGGTTTTTGCACAGGCCATTCTTGTAAACCTTTACATAGGCTGTTACACCAACATTTCCTATGTGGTTTTCTCCAACTGAAGTAAGTTAACACTTCTTCAATTATGAGTTTTATTCAGCATGATGAAATCTTAGAGCAGTTCTGTAGGCATATAACTTGTGTCATCCTGCCTTCTTTGTAGTCATCGTTCCTACAATTCATAAATTTGTGTTAAATACTATTTTGTCAAAATCCACAAGCTGGTTTATAAGAAAATTTATTTGATTTTGTTTTCTTTTAAACAAAGATAAACCAGACATATTCAGCAACTCCTTGCTCAAGTGTTACCTTTGATTTTTAACTGCAGATCTGAGCTGCTTTGCTTTCTTACTTTTCATAATTTTCTATCATTACCATCTGAAAACCCGACAGGCCAGATGAATTGTCTATGGTGCTAAACAAGTGAGTAGTTCAGCCTGAACTAGGAGTCATCTCTCAGCTCAGAGGCTTATGCCCAGACCACTCTGCTCTCTAGCATGAGACACTACAGAAGGGCAGCTTAGGAAAATGTAGCAGCCTCTTCCTGAATGGGAAATTGTAGTTCATGCCAGTCACTTTACTCATAAATGTACACAGTACTTACTGAACACACATGCAAAATATCAGATGTCAGTTATTACTTTGAGTTTTTAGAGGATATTTAGCTTTTTCTCCATGCAGTTAATTTTCTTTATTAGTTCAACTAGATATTTGCACTTGTGCATCATGCTTGTGCTAGTTGATGCACAAGGCAAATCTTATAACACCCCTTGTATTATTTCAACTTTATCTTACAATACTTGTGCTAATCCATAGTGCAATTCGGTTATGCTATTTAAATTACATTAGAATATTTCCTTTTTATTGCAGAACAATGCTTTGATCTATCAAAAAGTTTAACTGCATTTCATGCAATAGCTCCTATTTGTAATTAGGTATATGTGTAGCATTTGCTAAGTTTTTCTTTCATGTCCTCCCATTCATTTTAAAACCAAATTTTCTGTTACACCATCATGTATTGCCCAGAATCTGCAACTGCACATAT
This sequence comes from Psilopsiagon aymara, assembly GCA_024733675.1. Classification (NCBI taxonomy): domain Eukaryota; kingdom Metazoa; phylum Chordata; class Aves; order Psittaciformes; family Psittacidae; genus Psilopsiagon; species Psilopsiagon aymara. The sequence goes on from JANRGW010008347.1 coordinate 25,264, forward strand.
ATACCTGATTTCCCCAGTGGTCTGTGAAGTGTTTTGGCAACTGGACTTTGCTTATTTTAATTATTCCCTTCCTATTTGTGATAGATAAATGTATGGGTTTATTTCACTCTCTTATATCTCTGGCTGTGAATAAGGTAAGAAAGACCAATGGAAAGACCAACGTAACCAATAACAACAATGTATTACAGTCTGTATCATCCCTTATTTTTATTTTATTGTAATTGTTGTTGTTCTTGGCTTTTTTAAAATAAAACCTGAAAAACAAAGATCGTTTAGTCAAGAGTTGTGAGAGAATGCAAGACAAACAATAGATAATTTGGAGTTTAACCCTCAGGCTGATGCTATAACATTCTCACCCTACCAGTAGCATGCCATTTCACATGGGGTCCCATAGAAATAAAACTGCTTGAGGAAGAAGGAACTAAAATATTGAATGATAACATTTTGGCAGTCTAGAGATTAATGATATATAGCACATTACTAAGAATACAGAAATACTTTCTGCAAAGCATAAACGATTACTGAGCTTCAAATGGGCTCTGAAAAATATTCTGTTGAATTGATATTTTATTCTGTACTATCACACTCCTCTCCATCTTTATCATCCTTCCTTCCCTGCTAGAAAATGCTATTGATTTCTCCTTAGCATATTGTAAAAGGCGTGGCAAATTGAAGTATATTTGAATGCCTAGATAAATGGCAATTTTTAAATGTCATTTAAGTGGCAAAATAAAGTTAAAACTACTGATTGGTCACAATCAATACTTCCGTCAATACTTTGTTTTTCTTTTTATTTACTTTTCTGGTACCTGTGATATGGCATTCTTTTTTGCCAGCTTTTTGCCCAGCTTTTCTTGAAGTGCTTTCTTATTCTCACTTTTCTTCTTCTGTTCATTTGTGCTCATACTTTCCTTTTCCCTGTATACTTTCTTCTATGTTTCAACTGCTATGACCATAATTTACTTTCTAAATCCAAACCATTTCTCATCTGAAACCTTCATGCCTCTTTGTGGCTTCTCAGTCATTATTTCAAATGAAGCTGCTAGATGAATAAGGTGTGGAAGAAAAGTGGAACAAAAAAAACGGGAGCACACTCAACAGAATCTGTGGATAAAGAAGCACAACTGGCATAGATAGCACAAATGGGAATCCCAGGGCTTAACAATCAGTGCCTTTGGTAGATGGAAGAATTTTATGGGCTCTGGCCTATTTTAGTATATTTTTAGAATATTATTTCTGCAGGTCCAAAGTACTACGTAAACCAGCAGGACTACATTAACCTCTCTTATCAGCTGTACTTGGGCTTCCTCAAAAGTAAGAAGTTGTTCCCAAATTGCAGCTTGCTGGATAAAAAATAACCTAACAATGTTATATATCTCTCCCTTCTGTTAAAGTATTTAGATTAAGATTAAATTCAAATGAGAGCACAACCTTGGTTGAGGCAGCTGAGTATGCAACTGGGTTCAGAGAGTAGTCAGAGAAACTGGCTTCTCAACATAGCTCTGAGAAGTAGGGATCAGGTTGAACTGTGGTGGTCAGAGGTTGACTAACTTATTAGTCAGCTGGCTTATTTGCTAAGATGCTAACATGCTCAGAACTGCCTCTTGACATCAGGACAAAGAAGTAGGATGGAGTATTACCAAAAGTTACATGATATGTATGATGATGAAATAAATGGCCCATTACAAATACCACTGCTTTAGTGGCTATTGTGCTGGACAAAAGAAAGAGCAGGAAATCTTGAGCTCTACTTCTAACAAGACATGTATTTAGGGCATTAATTTATTAGGGCATTAATGCTGAAAAAGAAAATTTTCCAGGTTTAAGAACAAAATTTATGTCAGAGCCAAGGACTCAAAGGAAGGTGGTTAGATTCTTTTTTATCAAAAAGGTCTTGTGAAAAAGTTTCTCAAGCTTTTGTTGCCAAGGGAAATCAGAAAAATTTTCCTCCAGCTGTAGAGAACATAACGTTCTCTTCAGTATTATATAACTTCTGCATTTCTTTTTTAATAATAATAAAAAATATGTTCCATGCCTTTTCTATATTTTTTCTTTTGTATTTCTGTAGATAATTTCTGACAGTCCAAAATTTGCATACAGAAATTCAAACTAATATCTTTTGATGCAATGCATTAGGTGCTGTTGGTGAACTAGGAGCATTAAAGCTTTTCCCTCCCTCTCCAAATCCTTGGTCACGATACAAAAACCAGCATCAGTAGTCAAGAGAAACATGAGCAGCATGAGGAGAAATGGAAGCAATACCAAAACCAATATAGTTTTTTCATCCAGCAGGATGTTTCTCATCTGATTTTGTTGAAATAAGGATTAGAAATTAGAATTTTACATGGAAAATTCAATCAAATAATGTGAGTGAAGCATACAGAAGTGAGAAAGTTCTAAGTGTGATGTGAGTATACAATGTAGTTCCGATGCACCAGTGAAAATAATAAAAAAGGGCTAAGATTGTTTACTGTTTCTTTTTTTGAAGTGTATTTTACTGCATAAAATTGTTTATCTATTCTGGAAAAAAATATGTTTCAAACAGTTAAAATTTGTTTCACATATGAGCATATATTTATAAGCTTTTTCCAGCACCTTAAATTTTCTTTTCCAAAATTGAGGATTAGGCTACTCAAATACCTATAAATTCATGAAAGTATTATTTACTTCTTGATTGAAAAGCACAAAGTCATTTCTATTTATGAACATTTTCTTGTAATGTGACCTGGCATTTCTCATCACTACCGCTTGCAGTCTAGTCTCATAAAATTTAATGTATGTCAAAAATGAGCACAGTATGAAAAATAAATAGACAAAAGAGGAATCCTTTACATGTCAACAAATGTTGAAGAAAGATCTTTTAAAGTTAAAATCTCTGTGGAGGAAAATAGTTTGGTTTCCGACCAAAAGAAGTCCCTCTTAAAGGTATATGGCTGAGGGAAATCTTGGAATTTTCAGCCTTTTGAAAAGAGTAGACTTAATTTGTATATTCTCTCAGACTATGCTTCATCATTATTAGAGAAATCCTTCCTTTCCAATGGTTTTAGGCAGATTAACTGGCCTAATTGGACCTAAGCTGCTGTGAAGAGGGAGTTAAAAAAGTTGGAGGCACAGGCTCTCCAAGTCCTCAAGTCACATCCTCCTGGTTGACTGGTCTGCTTAGCCAAGCTGAAACTGGTCTTATTGTCATGTTGGGTGCATTAATTGGAGTGCAGACTAATTTGCAAGAATGCTTTAGTGCCCTTTAAAAGGTGATTTAAAATTCAAAGTGATGGAAATTGTATAAAAGCATGCTGATCTGATCATTACCCAGAATTCAGTTTGACATTTCCTCTATTTATCTGTTTTTATTGTTTAGACTTTAAGTTTACTGTGAAAGAGTTAAGAGACTACAACAATACATGATATTCTCTGGATTAGTTGATATCCCCCCTCCATTTTTCATACCCAGAGAATGCAGTGAAAGTAAACTGATTATGATGAAAAATGTCTTGTTTAGGGATGATAAATTAAGGAATATATTTAGATCATAAAATGTAATAATAGTTATATTAATTAATAGTTAACAGCAATAACTTTCCCTTCTTTCCATTAAATGTGTAAAATACCCCCTCTGGAACATTCTAACCAACCAGAGGCATTAGCACCTCATTAACACAGACTTGAATATAATGGTAATGAGGATAGTGAATTTACATTTTCCAACCAAAAAGACATGAATACAAAATAATGCGCTGGTTTTACAAACTGTATAGGTATAGCTATATTCATTCTTTTAGACACCTCACCTGTGTTCATGGATGAAGAATGGTTTCTGCCAGCAATGCAAAACAGCCCTCCACAACACTGAAAAACAGGATAAAAAGAGTATTAGTTATATGAATGTCCAGAAGAAGCCTTAAGTGGATTTATAACAAAAATATACAAATTAGACTCATATAAGCAAGGTAATAAACATGAAAATCTCCAGGGAAATTTGAGTGATGGACTATAGGAAATCAGAACTGGGATCTTTATTCTGCATTTTACTCAAAGCCAGCAAATAGATTTTAATCCCTATAAAGAGCAAATTATGCTTTCCTGAAGTGAGAGTAAGTAATACTATTCTGAAATGTACTGTACTTGCCTGTACCAAAAGCTGGTAGCACTGGCTAAGACTAAATGCCTAGTAGCCTGTACTATTTCCCACAACATTCAGATGCAATGACATGAAAACATACTTTTGTTTGGAAGTTGCCTGCTGTTACTCCTCTGATCAAGAAAGATTTGTGGCAAGACTGTTCTGCAGTAATTAGCACGTTCGGATTGCAGGTGACCCTCTACCCAATTATTCTCTTCAGGGCCATTGTCTTCAGTGAATTTGTGAGGAATGTCTTCATTTTGCACATATCTAAACTCCCTGCATTACTGGAAATGAATGAAGCAGGCAGCATTTCTCTCGTACGCCGCACAGAAGGCAGAGAAAAGGTTCTACCTTTCTGTATGCACTCAATCCTTTCAAACTTTGGGTTAATGAACAGGTGCGCTTCAAGGCTGAGCTGCAAAAGTAACCCTTCTTTAAAGTTTAAGTATTGCTTTTGGCTTTTTTTCTGGAGCTGTAACTTTTTCAGGTTGAACTGTAAGATCAAATCCAGGTCTTTGATACTGCATTTGTGTCAAGTCTGTGGTACTACATTCATGTACCGTAGCAAGGCAGAGGCTGACTTACAGATTCCTTCTTGCCAGTAGCCATACATCCACAACGGATAAAATGAGGATGTTCAGATCCTAAGTTGAGTTCCTAGCTTGACTGAAATCGCCAATTGTAAAAGTGGTTTAAAGTGTGAATATTGAAAGCACGGATTCCCACTGTTTCATAGTACGGAACTCATCAATTTTCATATTAAAGAGTGAACATGGAAACCCAGGCCTCTGTGTTATCTGAATCAAGTTAGTGTTTGTACTATGTACTATATGATTTCTTCTGTCCTCCTGGCATAGCTGTCTTTTGGCTATTTCAACTAGATTTCATTTGAGGAATTGTATATAAGGTAATCTAGTGGAATTGTTTTTGGTTTAATAGAACAAAGTATTTGGATTTATTTACTGAAAAACTTTGACACTCTGCCATATTTCATAGCTTAAGATAGTGTTGCTTAACATAGTGTTGGTCTTCTTAAAAAAAGTTTTACATGTGCTTGTTTCTCTATTTCATTTTATCCTCTGTTAAAGAAGAAAATATTTACCATGCTAACCTGGACTGCATAAAATATACATAATTTGTTCTAAGAGTCTTGGTGATGTGTAATGAAGTCTGTCCCTATGTTTTCATGTCATGCAATGTGGTCTCATTGCTAGTTGCACAAGATTACCTTGGGGCAAAAAGCAAAGCATTAGAGGAAGCCTAAACATTTGATTAGTTGTAACATCATACACTGAAGACGGACAGTCTGCATGACAGGTTGTCCTGTATGAAAGAACTGGCTTCTTAACACACTATACTTCTCTTATCACATTTGATAACAAAAGAATACATGCAGAGCTCATCTCAATGAATACCTCAGCTTCTGTTATGCAAACAACACACACTGATTGTCTTTTCAACACCGTAAGGTTTTAAGAGAGGAAGGATCAAGGACTGATAAACAGTGTTGCAACTTCAGAGCAGTGCATATTCCAATAGTAAGAAATTAATGGTAAGAAAAATGTGATAAATAGATGCATTTAGAGAAGTGTATAATACACTGAAAAAATTACTGAAGTAATTCACTCAGACATTTACTGAATTCTCTATGTAAAAGGTATGTATTAGCTATCCATATGACCTTGAATATGAATTCAGCTTTATGTTCCAACATAAGTAGTCACAGCTCATGTGCCTAGTGTGTAACAAGCCAATGAGCAATTCCAGAACCTTGCAAGATTTGCTGCGGACCTCAACAGAGTCAGGAATTTGCCCGGTGTGTCTTCCATTTGCATGAAGGTTTAGCATAAACTCTTTTCACTCACGCAATGTTAAACTCTGGAATATTTGCAGCTGTTTGACTGAGTGGTAAATATCCTTACCTGTACATTTTCACCTGAACAGATTGAAAACTGTGGAGTACAGTATGTCAACGTTTTCCATGCAAGCACTCCCAGAAAGGGTGTCCTCTTTTTACATAATTCTACAGAGCTAGCTTATGAAGAAGCTAGTCTTGCATTTATGCTTTATTGCACTCTTTGGGAGTCAAACCCTAGGACATATGGCTGATGCGCCAAGGTGCACTAGGGGTTACTGTAGGAGAGTTAGAAATGGAGGAATCGTCCCCTCTCAGTGCAGCACAAATTCAGCTCCACCACACTGATGCTAGGTCAAACTAGTGCACTGCATGGTGATGTGGGAAAATAGCAGATGAGTTGATTTAGTCACAAACATCTGGGCATGCCAGCACTGCTTCCAGAGCCCTAACCCTAAGCTGAATTGCAGAACTGAGAACTCAGAGTACCTTCTTAGATCTTCACATTTTGGATTTACCCTTTACCTTGCTAACCTCTCTTCCAGGAGTCCATCTACACTCAAGGACAACTGATAACAGGTCTTGGACTTTTTTTCTAAAAAATGTGTCTGCTTAGCACTCAGAATGCTAAGGACAACACCTGAAGATTCGTGTTGCTGGAGACTATAGAGAGAATGAAAGCAATAATGCCTGTAAGTTGTGAGAACATGACCATAATTGAAAGAAAGGGATTTCTTCAGCCAGGAAGAAAACCTAGAAGGCTGGTGCAGGAACAGAAGAACTAACACAATGTCTTTTGTAGAAAGGATAAGAAGTAAAGGGCTTAAATTAATTTTAAAACAACCCCCAAAAAACAAGTTCACTGGCTTCAAAAAAACTCTCTAGTAGTAGAGACAGGGAAGATCTGGAGAAGATTGCCAGGGGATCTTTCAAGAATTTCTGTCTCTGATATTTTTTAAGAATTAGTTTGACAAACAACTCTCAAGAATAACACAGGTATATTTGTTTAAGGCAGTGGGTGAACTAGGTAACTTCTTGAGTCCCTTCAGCCTTACTTTTCAATCATTCTATGATTTTAAAATACTGTCAGTAGGCAAAAGGAAATTAATTATTTCATGCATGAGCAGAATCTATTTACTGAAAACAATGTAATATGATATTTCAAATTATGGGAAGCAAACCATCTTCTTGTATGTTTAGTGACAATGACCAGTTGGTGATGAAGTACAGTCATGATAAGTCATTTGGAAAGGAAAAAAAAAATAAATTATTCAGGACATCCATAGTTTCAAATACTTTATATTTTACAAAGAAAGCATTATAGAAAGAGAAGAGACTATCTGTCATGGGTTCAGCAGTAGCAGTCATTTTTCTCCTTCTTAGTAGTTGGTGCAGCACTGTGTTTTTGACTTGTAGCC
>JANRGW010008347.1:32759-51073 GCA_024733675.1 Psilopsiagon aymara
GGTTTATAAATACTGGGCTGTTTCCTTGTAGCAGTCTCCTAATACCTAAAGGGGGCCTATGGGAAAGCTGGAGAGGGACTTTTTACAAAGGCGTGGAGTGATAGAACAAGGGGGAATAGACTTTAACTGAAAGAGAACAGATTTTGATTAGATATTCAGAAGAAGCTCTTCACTATGAGGGTGGTGAGCCACTGGAACAGATTGTCCAGAGAAACCATGTCTGCCCCATCCGTGGCAGTGTTCAAGGCCAGGTTGGGTGGGGCATTGAGCAGCCCGGTCTAGTGAAGGCATCCCTGCCCATGGCAGGGGGTTGGACCTAGATGATCTTTACTATCACTTCTAATGCAAACCCTGCTTCAATTTTATGAAGGTGTGAAATAAGACTGCCTGTATGTCATGGTTTTAAGAACAAAACAGGCACACTTGTTTTAATATGCTGCATTTCCTTGGAACGAAACATTGAAGATGTTACGATTATAGGCTAGTATAAATTTAACAGCAGCGAAAGCTCTCTAGTTGAACAGGTTGGATTATCCAGTTGTGGCTCCTAGCTTAGCACCCCCCATAGTGACCACAATGGTAGTAATACTCCTTCAGTTACTGACTGCCAGGATTATAGGAGGTGTTCTTGCTCATGCCATTGGACAAATGTTGTTGTTCTACCCCCCCCCCCCGTAGCAAAGACAAACACAGACTCTGAACAGATGTTTAGGCACATTAAAATAGTATGAATTTTATTTGTATCAGATTTTTTCTTATATTGAGTCATTACATATGTCCTAAGACTCATTTTTTGTATAATACAGTATTATTATCATCACAGTGTCTAGGAGAATTATTTTATGAAATTTAAAATAATCCTCCAGTAAAAAAAAAGTAAAGAAGGAAAGTAGACTGCGTTTTGGAAATCCCAGAGTAAAGGTTAAACAGAGAACTTCCAGAACTAAGCTTAGAAGTGCAGCTTTAATATTTAGTGAGTAATGTTATATAGGCATTAATTGTAAATGATGTACACATTTTCTGTGGAACTCTAACCCAGTTAATCCGCATCTTACACAGAAATAATACATGAAGACTGAAACCAAAATGCTTTGTAGTTGTAGGGCTTGCAGCACTTCCTTTCCTCCCAAGTCAAATTCCCCTTCCTTTGATTGCAGTTGTGAGAGCTCAGCACTTCTGCACATCATCCCAAACTGATTGCTTGGTGAAATAGGAGACTGGTACAATACTGTCAGTCTCAAAGCAAATCTGTTATTCCATAAAGCTTTGTGACTGTAGTGTTCACAGGTTGTAGATCTCAAAAGTGTCATTAAATTGCTCAACCTTGAGGTGACTGTTCTCTTCTCTCATTTGATCTCTCCACTTGCTCATCCCGTCTTCATTTGTTGTCTGCCTTCTAATGCTGACTCCTAGAGCTTTGTCCATAATCTGAAATGAAGCAGTAACTGAGGATTGCCACATAAAATAACATTCATCCTCTCCTGCTATATGAGCCTGTATTTTGACCTGACACAAGGTAAAGACTGCGGACCAAACATTGTCAGTACTTTTTTGAGATAATAGTGTTGGACAACAAAGTGATGCTGTGTCTGTGGAATAATTGGTTCAAACTTCATACAACTGAAATACAACTGTTTCTCTACCTCTTTTTTTGTATATTTCCTTCTGCTACAGTCTCCTTCTACTGCAGTCTTTTCCTAGTTTATTATAGAACCATTGTAGAATGGTTTGGGTTGGAAGGGGCATTATAGCTCATCGAGTCCAACCCCCCTGCCGTAGGCAGGGACACCTTTGACTAGATCATGCTGTTCAAAGTCCCAGTCAGCCTGGCCTTGAACACTGTCAGGGAGGGGGCAGACACAACTTCTGTGGGCAACCTGTGCCAGCGCCTCACCACCCTCACAGTGAAGAATTTCTTCCTAGTATCTAACCTAACTCTACCCTCTTTCAGTTTAAAGCCATTCCCCCTTGTCCTATCAATACATGCTTTTGTAAAAGTCCTTCTCCAGGTTTCCTGTAGTTCTCCTTTAGGTACTGCAAGGCTCCTCTAAGGTCTCCCCAAGCCTTCTCCTGGCTGAACAACCCCAGCTGTCTCAGCCTGTCTTCACAGGAGAGGTGCTCCAGCTCTCTGAGCATCTTTGTGGCCTCCTCTGGTCTTATATCCCTTTTGTTGCTACAGAAGCATTTCTGCTTTTCCATAACCGCCTAAACACTCCTACTTTGTGTGTATATCCTCTTTCCATTCTCAAAATACCAAGCTTTTTCCTTTTGTCTGAAATCTACCTGTAGCCTGTCCCTTTCCTTAATTGCTTGGGTTTTTTCAAGCCCCTTTTTCTTTCCTAATCATAGTTCCCCTCTCTCTTTATCCTTATCCCTGTCCCTCAGCATCTCCTGATTCTCTTGTTGCAACCATGTCCTCTTTCCTGCCTCACTGCAACCCCTCGTCTTTTCTGTTCTCTTCTCCCTCTTCCCACTGTTGGCGTCTGCTGTCAGCCATGGGGTAGCTCCATGTCCTGCCTTCCTTCTTCACATTTCATGGTACAGTGCTCCTCACCATGCTTTTTAGAGTTTACAGTTTCTATTTTAGAGCTTCAATTGTAGAACTTGGGCAGCTTTTCACAGCTGACAATGGTAGCCACACATCTGACACTGGGGCCATGCCTGTTCCAGGCTAAATATTAAAACTGCTGCAAAATGGTCCTAATAGTCATTTAATATGGTTGAAAGAATGTATTTTCTCTAGCCTTACTTTCAGAAACATCTGAACAGTTTTAGATGAAACTTCTGTACTCTGCTAGTGGCAGCTGTCTGGGATGAGAAATTTGTACTCCAAATGTGTTGCTAAACCTGTAGAAAATTGATTTCTTGTTCTTGAAATGGAAGGTCTGAGATGACTTTGATTGCAGGCATCTGCACCAAGTTCAATGTTATTACTCAGGCATTGGGCTATTTTTCACAGGTGGGCACTTATTCAGGAAAGGGAATATAGCTGCTGTACTGGTTCAAGCATAAGACAAATATTTTTGCAAAAGATCCTGCACTGGGATAATCCAATTTGCCCTGTATTCACAGGCTACACCAAGCACTTTCTCAGTTAGGTGTAGTGCAGTTACATGCTTCCCTTGTGTGCTCTGGGTACTGAGCGGGCTTGCATAGCTGCCTGGCTCCTTGCTGGATGGCTGGGGCTTGCTCATGCAGCTCCTCCATTGTCACTGGCGTCAAAGTATGGGTGGTGCAGACTGAAGTACTCAAGCTTACTCTGATTCATCATTGGTTTCCTGGAGCTGCTGCATGAGGGGTTTATGAGCTGATAAGTGTTGTATATCTCAATCTCTGGTGGTTCTGGCTGTCCCAGTCAACTCAGGTTTTCAGCATATTTCTGGAACACTTATAGCCCTTGCAGGAACTGTGTTTCTTCTTCATGATAGATCAAAGCTCATCATACATCCAAGTATGGTAAGCTGGAAATTGGTGGGTGAATACTCTCATATATTTTAATCATGTATACAATATTTTATTTTATTTAACTCATTTTATTTTATTGCTTAGAGCTGTTTTACAGAGGCCACATTGCTTTTCTTAGTTTCCATATTAATATAGTGACAGTGATATTGTTCCCTTCGCAGACATTCTTAAAACTATTGATTTACTTCTTGAAAATCTTTGTCTTTCTTAAACAAATATGTATTTTCAGACAAGGGAAATATCGTAAGTATTTTAGCAACTAGTAGATTCATGGCTTATGTGGAATGATTACTACATTAATGTAAAGTTATATACAGATTTTAAATTCTGGGTTACAGACTGCAGTATAAAGTGGAGAAGCCAAGGATAGTTAGTGGAGCAAAACAAATTTAACTATGACAGCCTAGTCCTTAATAGCTGCTAATGTACTTTTTGTCAGGTCAGTTATGAGTAAGCACCTTGGTTTACCCCAGTGATTTAAAACCATATTTAATTAAATGGGTACATGGTTGTGTAGAGACAGGGGATTTCTCTCTGGGTGTTTTACTGTCCCATGGAAGACCTTGCAACTGAAAAACAGGTAGTACATTCTAGCGTACTCGCATTATTTCTTTTATCCTTTGTAATTTTTGCAATTAAATGTAGTTCTGAGGTTTTTGTCTTAGATTTAATTAAAGCGTGAATATAACTTATAAGTATCTGTACAAAGTGAAAGTGCCACAGCTCTTTTAATATTAATGGTGTAAGTTTCAAACTTTTGAGAAAAATAAACTGACACACACAAAGGTTATAGAATCATAGAGTGGTTTGATTTGGAAGGGATCATCTGTTTCCACCCTCCCTGCACAGGCAGGGACACCTTCCACTAGACAGGGTTGCTCAAAGCCCCATTGAACCTGGCCTTGAACACTGTCAAGGATGGGGCAGCCACAACTTCTCTGGACAACCTGTTTCAGTGCCTCACCACCCTCACAATAAAGTAATGCCTAATCTAAATCTACCTTCTGTCAGCTTAAATCCATTCCCCCATGTCCTGTCACTCCATGCCCCTCTAAAGAGTCCCTCTCCAGATTTTCATACACATGTAGAAATGCTATTTGAGATAGTAAATTTTAAACATCAGTTGTCCTGAAACTTGATTCAGTCTCCAATAATTCCATGCTGAAATAAATTTTCACTTTCTCTTTCCAGCTGTTTTCACCTTTTCAGAACACCAGTGTTACAGGAATGCATTTCACCTATAGTCAACAGTAACGAGCAAAGTAAAAACCTTTGAGCTTCTATGGATATCTCCTCTCATTATTAAATAATGCATTTGTATATCATAGCTGTGTTGTCATACAAAATAATTCCATGTACCTAATGTTGAAAAATGTTGAAGTAAAGGAAAAAAAGTTCTTCATTAAAATAAAATTTACCATGTAGTTGTTTCAAGCAGGAGTCTAGCATCTTCTGTTTTTTTAATACCCTGCAGTTCAGAGAAAATCAATTTCTATCCTTTTCCTTATCAGAGAGAAAACTCATTTCATCGAGTATTCCATGGAGTTATCAGGGGAATATAGTTATTGTTCATATTGAGGGTGACCGCTCCATTTACCCATTGAGAATATATTTAGGTACCAGCAAGTCTTGGGTTCTTTCCAAGGCATTGTGGAATTACTTTACAGTGTCTGATTTACTTTAAAGCTTCTTGTTATTGCCATTTAGAAACAAAATTTTTCCTGCACACATCCTGTTTAAAACAAAAATTTGTCCCCTGTTGAACAAAGATAAAGAATATTAGAATATGTTTTTGTGGCTAAAGGTTGTAGTCAAATTAACTGGAAAGGCAAGCCAATATTTGTGGATTCATGGACTTAAATTGATTGAGACAATACAAGTTCTGGTTTTAAATACATGAAGTATTACTTAATGCAGAACAGCTAAGGTATATTCAGGTTACATAGTCTTGAGTTTGTTTGCTTTGATGTTTTTAATGAAAAGTATCACTTCTGTAAATTACTGTGAGCTAGATGACATACATTTCCTTGACACATGCATATTCTTACAAGATGTCGATGTATGATAATTTTGCTCAGGTAAAATCAGCAGATAAAACAGTGAGTGGTTTCCATGAGTAAGGTGAAGCAGATGAATGCAGTATGCATTGATTTTTCATACCTTTGAATTGGGTATAGTGTCTGAAAGTGTAATATTACAAAAATATGCAGTAGTATTGAAGAAGGACCCTTGATTCACAATGTCCTGGGCTTGCTTTTAAAATAATGGACTTAATTCACCATTGATTTGAATTAGAGGTTAAACCTGTAGAGCTCTATTTAATGCATGGAAAACTTGCTAGAATTTGTCAAGATACAAGTCCTATCACTTCTATGCTCAGACAGAATTTCCTATGTTATTTCATTACAAGTGTTCTTGGAAAGTAGAATGGAAAGCCCGCATGCAAAGCTGAGGCAAAAAAAGAGATCTGTTCAACTACTTCTGTATAGGTCAGGACAATGTCTTGGAGGATAATCTACTGTTGTATACCTACACATACATCATAGTCTGGAAATCCCCACACAAGATGTGAAAAATAATGAGGCTGTTATTGGTATTGGAAATCTGCTACTGTAGTTTTTCATAACAAGAAAAAATCAAATATGTACAATGAAGCCTGAATAACTGCTTTCCTTCAATGAGCTTCAAGCTGAGAATGTAGTTAGGTTGATGTGAACACCCATGCTGCCTGCCTTAAGGGGAAGGCTCACCAGGGAACATGACGAGTAGCTGGCTGAGAAAGTAAATAACATTTGATAACAATTAGCAGTAACATAATTTTCATTTTTATACTTTATGAAAAAAAATTGCCATGTATTGTATACAATCTATGTTTAGAAGCAGAGAGCAAATCACTTGCTCGTATTTATAGATAATAATTCTGGAGAATTTGAAAAATCCAATGTGACAGACAACTGAAACTCTTTAGGGGTAAATTTGTCATGAATATCATTGCATTCCTAACAACCTTAATGCTTCTGCAAGCCTGGATGAGCTATTTGGATTGACTCAGTATATGTAAAGTAATCCAGAATGACTACTTATTACTATCAAAATATGTCATATCAATATCTGAGTCAATGATCAATATGGGCTTACTGCTGTAGAGAAGCCGCCTGCTGCAGTTACACCGCATAGCATGTTCCGGCTTGTTCTGTTGCCTGACAACCTTGACATAATTGTGCTATTTCCTCTATTTGTGTAACAGTCCCTGGCTGCAACACATATCCTTGGGCAAGTACTTTCATTTTACTTTTCCCAGATAGCCTTCATAGAATTTACTTTTCTTGCATGACCTGAGTATTGCAGAAATGACTACACAGATTCTAAATGTTAGCAGGACAAGTAGCTGCTCTTTGTAATTCAGAATCAAGTAATCTATTATACTTTAGTCTGGATTTATGTAATACCATAGCTTTTCACTTTACACAACAGTAGAATACTACGGCTAAGAATTTCTCCCATAGAGAAGTATTGGCTGCTTTTAGCATCCTTTGGTTGTGATCTGCTGATGGCAAGTGTGGCTGGTGCTGCATCTAAGATTAGGGATTTGGGTGAAGTGAGATATTAGAAATTCTCAGGACTCCTTCTGCAATGTAACCTGTACCACTGCCCATCTCTGCAGCCTAGCAACAAGCAGTCTTCTCTTCCTCAGGGAAAGATTTGATCCCTTCACTGCTTTGTGTTCTGCATTACTCACTTTTCCATTCAATACCTTCAGAACTTGGCCAGTTATGCTGGGTAGTGACAACCAACCTGCCTTTCATTGTGGCTTTCTGCTGTCCTAACAAGATTATTGCTCATCTCTGTAACAGTGGTGCTAGTGACACTCCTTTTTTGGTTAAAGTCTGAAACATGATGTTGGTGATCTGTGACCACAATAAATACATTTTAATGAAGTTATTAGAGAACTTTTTTAACTTACCAGATCTTTTTTTGTCAATGTGAACATATTTATATTTTACTGAGGTCAGAGATCTGAAAGAAAAGCTAACAGACTTTCCATTATGGTCTCCTAGCACATGAAAAATTGTATTCCTGTTTCATGGAGAGAAGCTTAACAAATTACCTTTATAGGCAAATATGTATTGTGGTATGTACTAACCTTTTCAGATGCTTTTTCAGACTTTTGGCCTGATTGAGAATTTTACAGTATTCTATTCATTTTTATTCATGGTTCAGAGAATCTTTACCTCTGTAGGGATAAAATAAAGGAACATCTGAAAAAAGGAACAGAACTTTTAAACATTTGGTAGCTAAGTGACAGAAAAATTGCCTTTAACTTTGTCTTTGCATTTATATCAGCCGTAAGGCCATACACAGAATATTCCTGCATTTTGGAAAAGTTTGTGATCAGATCCTTTCCAGCCCTAACTGTTCTATGATTCCATGATTCTATGATTCTGTGATTCTTGTGTGTGATGTTCACATCTGCAGCCTAAGAAATATTCTCTCAAGGTTTTCAATGTATTCTTAATCAATGGATTTTGTGACCCAAATAATGCTATACTTGCCTAAACTTAAGGGTCTGACACCATTTGTGATGTTCCAGTGGTATTCAGGACAATAATACAAGACTGGCAGATACGACATAGGACCTATTAAAGACCTGAATCCTTGTGGAGCAGCACCATGGCTGAAAGCAGGGTTTTTGTTGGAATATATGATTGCTCATGCAGTATAAGTAGTCCCTTTGGGCCTGAATTTATCATAGACCTGAAATTTTCTTAAGTTGATATCTGGGAGTAAATCTCAGTGTCTCAGATAGACAAAATCCCATTTCTGGCACTACCTCTTCAGCTGCCTCAAGTGTTATGTGAAACTACTCCACTTTGTAGGTTTTCTGGAAATACTCCAAGCTTCCCTTTGTGCCAAGTGATGAATAACAGTAAGAATGTTGTGACATTCCATATAAACAAACCATGTTAACTTGACTCTTCATTCTTCCTAAATTAGAACTACAGTAATATCCAGGAATTACAGATATTTTCCAATATTTGTAATCTCCATGAGTCCTCATGATTTACTTTAAAGCAAGAGAAACTAACTGATTTCCAAAGTTTACCTTTGTTATCCTTGATAACAGGAAAGCAAACAGTGTCAGCTTTAGGTATGTGTCAAAACTTGGAAAGCTCATTTGTCAAAGAAGTTTTTTCTCCTTTTACAGCAGAAGCAAAGAGACCATCCTTTGAAGCATTGCACTGTATTTATAGTATCATCTTAAATAGAAAGCACTGAGGAAGGACAGCTAATGGGAAAAATAAGAATAGCCAAAAACTGAGGAGAAAAATTATTCAAGTGGGAAGGTAATTAGCTTTAGAAGGGTATTAGGCCTTTAAGTCAATAGTTTTATACTGGTAGGTATAGTAAAAGTTTTGAAAGTGGTAGTTATGCAATGAGGGAAAATCTAAAAATTGGAGGTAACTTAGTGTTAGTAATTGTGACAGTTCATGACACAATCCTGAGGAAGATTCCCTGGAATAAAAGAGGACATAGAATTTTTCTTAAGGAAAGCTTGATCTAGAGGGTTGCAAAACATTTGGCCTAACTTTGATAACTAGAAAGATGTTACAACAAGCAATTAACATTACAAGTAGTGAGAGGATAAAGAAATTAAGAGAAAACAGAATTTTCAAGAACAAATTTTGTGAATTCAACATGATTTCCTATGTTAGCAGTGTAAGTGGTTGAGTGTTTTAGGGGATGATAGTAGAACTTATGATGTGGTTATATATTTCTTTCTTTTAAATTGAGATGTGGTCCAGATTAAATCACAGTTAAGAATAGCTATCAGCGCCTTCACTTGCAAATTCAAGAACTTATTTTAGATGAAATCTGTATACCAGGAAAATTTTGTTATTTTGTAGGTATAATAATGAGTCAGATGAGTATAGACCATACTGAACAAAATTTCTGGATTTTATTAACCTGGGAAGACCTGCAATCAGTATAAATTATAAAGATAGAAGTTAAAATTATCCTGGGAATTTGGAGAAATAGCTGCAGATGAACAAAAAGAAATTCAATTTAGAAAAGCACAATTAAAAAATGCGCAAATGTAAAGAAAAGAAAAAGTGACTTTATGAATGTTATTAAAAAAGAGAAGGGGCGAATATTAAGGCAACAGTGGTATGTGAACCAAGCCACTTATCCAGCAGAATACTATGGATTATGAATGATGCAGTCAGAGCAGTTTGAGCAGTGGCTCTTCCTTAAGGGCGAGTAACTGCACCTCAGCTGAGACATGACTGAATGCAGTTACATTCCTAATCCCCTGCAGTGTAAAATAAAATACATTACCTTAATCTTGTTCTTTTCTCATCACATTCCTAATAATCTGGGTCAATAAATCTGCTATGAAAAAAAGCAGAGGTCATCTTTGCAAGTTTGAAGAAGAACATGTCTAACACTCAAGAGTTAACTATTTCACTATACAAAGTAGATATGAGACCTCAGGTGAGTATTACACCTATGTTTTCACATCACACTTGAAGAAAGATAAAGATAAGATAGGGGTGAAGCAGAGGTTTGAAAACATGATTTGTAATGATTGAGTCTTCAATCTCTACTCACACATGAAAGGATGGTGGTCAGCTGTTCTGCTTGGCCACAGGGCAAAATGATTTATGTAATTTCATTTTCCCCAACATAAAGTACCGTTTAAAAGCATCTAAGTAGCATTTTCCCTGCAAATTGAATTGCACTAGATGTAAGGAATTGCTTTCACAACATAAACTATGCTAAGTTTGAAAAAACAGTACTTCAGGGATTGTCATAACATGCATTTTGATATTTTTATTTATCAACAAAACAGCATGAAGTTCTCGAAATATGTTAGCAGAGTGTGTCAGTAGAGCTGTTTTCTTGTTTTCTTGAGTTGGATCCCAGCAATGAGGAAATGGTTAACAACAGACTGTGTAGGAGAAGAATGGAACTAAGAAACACCTAAACACCACAAGCAGTTTCTATACACTGACTCCTCACAGGCATTCCCCTTACCCAGCTGTACAGTAAATGACTCCACCATGTCCCTTTCCACTTCCTCTTCTAAATTTATTCCAGGTACTCAGCCCCTTCAGACATCTTCCACATTTCATCCATCAGTAACCTTCAGTAACCTCACACATTCTTCCCCATCCTGAGAACATCTGTACAGGAGCAGACACCTGCACTTGGCAATGGTAGAGAATGTAGTGTGTCATTCATGAGGTGATGTGTGTAATTTTGTGGAAATGAATTTATTAAGTAGTTCACATAGTATTTCACAAGGAGAGTCACATGCCACTGAATCACTGTCATCTTCCAACACTGCCATTCTGCACTTCCATTCCTGCAACACGTTCCATAACAGTATAAGTGTATACAGATATAACTTATATATATTATAACAGTATCTTCATTTTAATTATTTTTTTTATATTAACATATTCATTCGTATGAAGATTCATACATCCAGAGCCACACCTTGTCCTTAGAGTGTACCCAAACCACTCCTCATGAGACTTGTTCTCTAGACCCTTCAACAGCTTCGTTGGCCTTCTCTGGACATGCTCCAGCACCTCAATGTCTTTCTTGTAGTAAGAGTCCAAAACTGAACACAGCATTTGAGGTGCAGCCTCACCAGTGACAAGCACAGGATGATAATCATTCCCCTAGTCCTGCTGACCACACTCCTGTGGTTATAGGACCACTGCTGTAACTGTTCTTTATAAGGAAAGCCAATTAGTGAATTACAGGGAAAAGTGTGATGGTCCTAGAACTGTTTTCCACTGCTGCTAAAGCCTGTGCATTGTGGATGTTTATCTTGTCTGTGAATTTTTCCGTATTCATGCCTATTGAATAGATTGAGAAATAGAGATGACTTACAGTAAGTCTGTCAATTTAGTATGTGTTAGACCCAGAGACACTAGCCTTGTCTCATATACTCTAGCCATGAATCATAATTATTGCTGTAGGAGAATGTTCAGGCAGCAGTCAGTGGAAATCAAATAGCTGTGCAGTATTTTGTGGCACGAAAAATGGAACGTGGAAAAGCTGGAAAAAAAAGCTTGGACTGTGCAGGCTCTTCCCAGTTCCTCAAGGTAATTGTATTGCCTTGAGCATAGCTAATCCTAAAAGTACACACACACCTGATAACCTGCATGCACTCCAGACTAGGAAAGAGGATCTCACTCAATTGGTGAGAAAATACAAGAAAATGTTATTGGCTTGCCTCAAGATTTACTGGTTGTTTTCACAACTAAACCTTTGTAATTGTTGATTTACACCCGTCACATGGCCAGGTTACCATGTTATGCTTCTAGTTGCCAACTTTGCTTAAATACATTGCACTAGGGAGTAAATCTCTAAATCAAACATGGTAGTTGATTCATATTAGAAAAAACAACAGTATAATCAAGTGTCTGACATAGCCAGATGTGATGGAATACTTAAGTCTGTAGGCAATGTAAGTCAGGAGTACATTTTCTTAAGAGCTGTCCAAACATTTTGGATTGGATTTAGTTGGTTTTGTCATAAATGGATTTGCAGGAAAGGTGATGATATTGTGTAAAGATGTACTTAATACAGATTTCTTTAGTTGGAAACCTGTCTTTATAGAATCATAGAACCATTTAGGTTGGAAAGATCTTTGAGATAACTGAGTCCAATCACATTTATAATACTTAACTCTTTTGATTTACAAAACAAAGTGTTTTTTTCTTGTTTTATTTTTTAAAAAACAGCATTGCGGTATTTTCTGAAATAACATATTTTTTTTTGTAATTCATGAGAAATAGACTTTTTAATACTTCCTATTAGACAGAAGCACTGAAAACTACCTTCAAGTTAAAACTTATTAATAAGACACACCCCCCTGCCAAGTTCCTATCAATTTTAAAATACTCTGAGCTGCATTTATGTCATATATATGTGGAAAAGAATTTGTCTGATTTGTTTTTCTCAAAAATAAACACTTGGTCTTTGAAAGTAAGGCATAAAATTGGTATAAATAAGCTAATGGCTGCTAGTCAGTTTTGGAAGCTTTAGTCTATGTATAACTGTTCTCACATACATCATCATGATAACTTGTCTTCAAAGACCTTTATAATGCTTATGGGAATGTGAGGCTGAATTTGACAAAATTAGCTTTGTATTGTTTGAAATACAGTAGATGCAAATGTTTGTCTTGTACTATACCTTCATTTATTTTTTCGTACAGCATCTTTCTGTAATGTTTTTCATTTGCAGAGTGGCTACCTGTGGTGGCTGTTTATCCTGGTGTGTATGCAGTCTCAGTCTGTAATCCAAACAGAAATTTTCATTTAAACAAACCCGAGTCTGCTGATCCTATCTCAGCAGGTGTAAATTAAGAAACTTGTGGAGTTGATGATAGTTTAGGAGCTCACAAGCTCTAGACCTAAAATACTTGGCAGCATTGTACTGGGGCTGTTCTAATTAACAAAGGACATTCTAATCCACAGTAAGGATGTAATTGCTGGCAAAATTATATTTAACTGGTTTAAAAGCATGTTTCAAATTAACATATATAGCATATCAAATAGGATGCTCCCAATGCATCAAATAGAAAACCTAAAATCACTGCAGAACCTTTAATTAGCAGAACTATTACTTTTACCTTAAAGAAAATAAGAGGAAGTTTGTGCAGAAAATGATTTAAGGCCATTGGAAAGAGGGACAAGCAAAAAGACTGTTACTTCAGCATTTATGGATCAAGTTTCATGCTACTCAAGTTCATAAAGTTTGTCTTCCATCTCTGCCAGACATCCTATTCTTGTATTCAAAGACATTCCAAGTTAAAAAGACAAAGTTAACTTAATGTTGAAAAACTGCTAAGAAGATACATTTTCAGAATGATGCAGCAATTTTAGATAGATATACACAGTATGCTGGTGTTATAAGCAGAAATCCAAAATGGATTGTTGAATAATGTAATCCTTCAATGAGTGAAAAACACTCCTATGGGAAAATGCTAACAGGTGGGATAGTGCAGAAAAATACAGTGGGGAAAACAGGTTTTTTTTTATTTATTTCTTGTTTTTTTTTTTTTTTTTTTTAATCTATACATGCAGATTTTGGGACTGTGGTTTTATAAACCATAAAATGCTGAAGTCAGTTTAGCTGTATTTGTCTTACATGTGTGGGAAGACAGAGAGGTTGCCAGGAACAGGAAGTCAGGAATTTTCTCAAAATGTACATGCTATCTTGTTTTTCTGTAGAGGCCATAGTTTTTAACAAAATAGTTTACATACTGTAGATAATAAATGGGAAAACAGTTATTTTGTGTAGAAGCAATTATTTATACTGACAGGTATGCTTCCATCTCATTTGCAAACATACCCATAAGCATGCACATTTATATTTTCTTTGTATGTTTTGCAGGCACCTTCCCCAGCTACTAGGTTGGTGTCTGCCCTTAATATGACAACAGTAGAAAACAGTATTACCTGTTTTAACAGGTATTTAAGTATTTCCTGTTTAAAACAGGAAATCTTCCAGTAAGTTAACTACTATGGGTTGTATCTTTAGCAGTATTTCTTTCTTTCAGTTTGAGTTCAGCACAGTTCTCAAGCAAGTTCAAGCCTGCTGCTTGTTTGTAAAACACTGCCTTCAAGGAGGAATGTTTCTGTGAGGACTTCCTAACTGATGTCTTCAAAGTCAAATTAGGCCCCCAAATGAAGACTTTTAATATAATGGAAGGCTGATGTGACAGAGAAGGAGAAAATGTGCTGTGGAGCATATTTGGGTGATCCATACTGTTCTGATGGGTTGTGGGAAAAACCTGTGCTCCTTATTGAACTGATGTTTGAGGCCATGGATACAGTAGCTTTGTAAGTGTTGAGCTGAGTAGCTCATCGTAAATCATTCCAAGTCCAAAGTAAGACTTGCTGCTGCTCTGCATTCCTTATTAAAGGTAGAAGCAAGAAAAGGTTTCCACTGCATAATTTGGTAGATTCCTGCATTGCACATTGTGGGTCTCAGGAGAAATCCCATCCTTCATTACTTCCTAAAAGAACCAGCTCGGGGAGTTAAGTACAATCTTGGCACAGTAGCTCCAAGTGGACTGAAGTAAGCCATTTCTCTCTGCTGCTGCCTCCCTCGGTTCAAGATCACTCCCACAGACTTCGGTCCCACATCTCCAAGCTACCTTCTCTGCACAAGGACAAACTATGCTTTGCTTTCAGAATCACTCAGTCTTACCGGGATATTAGGAGTGCAGTACTATGTACTATAGTGAGTGTAGCATCTAGTGTGGTGCTGGATACTACAACATGTCTCCTGGAGAAGGAGGAATCAAAGACCTGCTGTTTATGGATGCTGTGGTGACAATGCCTCTGCACTGTATTTCCATTGTGTCAGAGGGCAATGAACAAAACTAGTAGTTAACAAGTTCTTAATGATTAAAAAGTGATACTTAATAGAATATTAATTTCATCCAATTGCATTATTAATAATAGAATGAGGAAGGATTTGCATCACTTGCTGACTTCATATAAATGTACTTTTAAAAAATACATTGAAGTTATAGAAGCACAAGTGAGTGTCTGCAGGGCTGGGGGTAGGGGAGGGAGCCTGAACAAACAGGGATTCTTCCATTTCCTGGCATAACTTCTTGGGAAAAGATCTGTGGGAATCGGGGAATTTGCTGCCCATCTTTGTCTGAGAGGAAAAAAGCTTTTCTGATCAATGTTTGCCTATTCTGTTACAGGGTTGGGTTTTTTTTGGATTTTTTTTTTTTTTAATATCATTAATAAACCATGGTAGAGTGAGAAAATGCTCAGATTCCCTGCAATTTAAATTAGTGCAAAATGACAAAAAAGTTCAGGTTTCAGGCTGCTGCTAGGCCACCTGTCTTGGTTTCCTAGCTTTCTGGCCTCTGTCTGCCCTGTAGATGACAGATTAGCTGTGAACATCCTCTATAAAAGGAAATAGTGTTCTATAAAATTCACACCAGGGTTTCCAATTTAGTATCAGAGTCAGGACATCCTAAAATAAAATTTGCTTCAAAAATAGGTCGGGGGGGGGGGGGGGAGGCCAGAAAAAAGGATGTTATCCTCCCCTCTATTCACATCAATGATGCCTTAATTTCAAAGACTAGTAGTGACTTTGTAAAGGATATCATGCTAAAACCCAGATTAATCTCTTAAAGGGTCACCTTCATTATAGAAAAAGATTTACTTTTATCAGGGAAGAGACAAATAAGAGCCAATCAATATAGTTGCCTCTGAAGAAGTCTAGCCAAACTACTTAGTTTGCAATTCAGGCATATATATGCACATTAAAAATGGTAATTAATAATACATTCCTGCATCTAGCATAAAATACCTTCAGTTCTTTATTTCCTAGGGGCCAACTGGAAAAGAAACTAATTGGGCTTATGAAAAGCCTTTACAAACACTACGTAAAGTTTATAAATTTTATTGTGCACAGATGGATTCATTTGGTACCTACATCTTTTTGGACAGTATTAACTACTTTTGATCATGTATTAAAAAGGAAAAGCTGATAACTGTGATAAAAATCAAGGGGGAAAGGATATATTGTTTCCATTACAAAGGCAGGAACATGCAGTTTGTTCCCTATCCCTCACTGACTGTGTTTATGCATGAGTTAAACCTCTGCCATGTTTTAAGGCTCACTTTAAGAAGCATCCTTAATCTTGGGTATTGATGGAATTAAAATGTTTTTGCTTTGTTTCTTCTCCTAAATGTCTTCAATTTTGCCTGCACAGTAATATGCAAATACACACATTTTTGAAAGAGTCAGGTTTTGAAAGACATCTCAAGTGAAACTGCAGTTAAAAAAGGTGGTCTTTACTTACAGGTGGGTTAAGCCTGTTCCCCAACAGCAATCCAAGATCTTGAAATGCTAGCAGCTCAGGAAGAGCTCTAACTAGCTGTTTTCCATCTTTCAATTAAGACGCAGATTTGCAAGATTCAAGTAAGCAGCAGGCAACTCTGAAGTCCCATGCCAATAACTCAGTAGAATAAAAGACTACCAGGCAATACGTATTGTTTCTGTCAAGGAATGTTTTTTTAAGAGCTATTTGTACCAAATGCCACTCAAGCTCACCTAGCATGGCATTTTGATCAACTTAGGAGACTCTTAGTGCAAGAACATCTATGAAATTTGACTTTGCTCAGCTTGTTTCCATAAAGCAAGTAGTTCTGCTTCTGATCCAGTTTAAATGCATCTTATATTTCTTATGCATTATTATAAAAGATGAATTCTACCTTTTAAAGTGACAACACAGCCAGACTCTTCACCATGCATTACCCATATGAACACCCCCTTGAGGCCAAAAACATCCTCACAACACCCAAATGCAAAAAATGCACCAAAATCAACTGCACATAAAATTACTACGTTGTTTATTTCTGAGTATGTTGTAATTACATCAGTTTTTATTAAACCCTGATTGTTGATGACTTACCTGTAGCCTTTTTCTTCACTCTAGAATTGAGGTACTGAGACACTGCTATGCGTGCCCCTGCTGAAATTTCAAGTCTTTTTCCCCACACTGACCCACCACAATTTAAAAGGTCAGATCTGAGAGGTATTTAGGGTCTTATCTGATATTTGCCTCTGAGATATCCACAAAAAAGGAGAGATGATGATACAAAGTCACTCTGCTCTATAACCATGTGTGACACACAATTTAACCATTTTATGACCTTTTGTACAGAAGCAACTTTAGTAATATAAAAAGCAGTATGAAAAGGGAGTATGTCCCACTTTTAGCACTTAGATATCTAGGAAAGGAGAGAAGGGAAGAAGACACAATCAGTGCATGTCCACACTTCCCAAACACAGGATTTTGGCAGTAAGACAGCACAATTTTTAAGGCTTTGCTCAGCTTATGCTTGTCCTTTTGGGGGAAACAGTTTGCAGCTCACATCAATCAAGCTCCTTCCCACTCTCTTCCACCAGACTTTTTCCCTGAACACCTTACCCCAGGACCTCTTAACCCAGAAATTATCATGGACACAATGCTGTTGGGCACTTGGAAGGTGAAAAGTAATATAGAAATGACGCTCCAACAAAACGTACCTATTTCCTTAGCAGCAGCATTCTCTATAGACAACAATACAGACATGAAATTCTCACTGCATAGGTAATCTTTGCCTTTACCAAATTTCCCAGCAAAATACCTCAAATTTCCCTACAAAATACCTCCTGGCAAAAGCAAAGTAAAACAAAACACCTACTATGCTACACCTGTCTGCGCACATGCTGGTTGCAGATAGCTTTAAATAACTTGTGACAGATTATAGGATTGTATAACCAAACAACAGTTGAGACATAGCCCTTAGTAACACTGAAGGCTGAGTGCTACAGCTTTCCTTTGCTTAGAGGAAAATGCAAATGAAGATTAATGAAGGATTTGGATCCAAAGAATTAGGATAACAGCAGTGCAGTTCTGTAGGAAGTTCTGTAACCTCAGCCTGTTATTTTCTGGATTGTAAGGGAACCTTCTGGAGGACATCTGACTGTTGTTCAATGCCCTGCATTTTTATTTTTCACAAAATGTTTGCTGTCCACAGCCCAGTACTTTTTATTTTTACAAAATGATGTAATTGGAATCATATACCACAGACACCATCTCACTTTTACAATACAACAAAGCAAAACAGATGTGTATTGATAGAATCATAGAATAGTTAGGGTTGGAAAGGACCTTAAGCATCTAGTTCCAACTCCCCTGCCATGGGCAGGGAAACCTCACACTAAACCATGTTACCCAAGGCTCTGTCCAACCTGGCCTTGAACACCACCAGGGATGGAGCATTCACAACTTCCCTGGGCAACCC